>CP135571.1:5332967-5582304 GCA_032401905.1 Swietenia macrophylla
TAATGCAGGGCTGACCCATGGTCACCCGCGGGTCAGCCTTGCAGGGACTGGCATGCGTTATATGTTAATAGAATGCAGGCCGGTCCATGTTTGATACGCAACCCCGGTGACATTAAAGGAGAACATCAAATCTAATACTAAAAGAGAACATACAGTTTTTTTATACTAAAAGAGAACATCAAATCCAAAACAACTAATATTTAAAAAAATAATTAAATTTTTTTAATTTATATAATTTTTTATATTAATTTTATAATTATCAAAATATATATTATTAAATTAATATATTTTAATAATTAAAAATAAATTTAACATGTATAATTACTGTATAACAGTAAATAATTATACAGTATTCAAATTTATTTATTTTTCCTTTTGATTTTGCAATGTGGGTAGTTTGACAGATTCTTCTTGGGTGGCCATAATCGCAAAGGTTTGACTTTGAGTATTCGTTTTGACCTTTGACCGACAGCTGTCGCGTACAGTAGAGTTGAATTGATCCATAGTTTTTCATTTCTGAAGCATGCTTGCGACAAATGCATGGCTGCTGCTGGTCATCGCTTAAGCCATTTCGGTCAATGATCAAACTTCTTGCTTAGACACTGTCTCCTCCCTTCCTCGATCTTAATCAGTAACTGCAGGTAGTGCTTCTGCCTTGTGTTCGCTACCTTCTCTCCAAAATATACGTTAAATAGAGTCAACATAATTCATTTTTTTAAAATTTAAGAATGTCTCTTCTTTGTTTAATACAAAATTTTATCATTTTTTTTCTCATCCACTCTCGCTATAATGTAACGTGAGTCCTTGGGCATACGACTTATTCTACTTTAACACTTATGCGTTCTATTCAAGAATGTATTTTTTTTATTCAATATGAGATTTTATTATTTTTTTCACTTAATTTTAAAATATTCTTTTTAAAATATTTTTATCACCGTGGATCTCCTTACATATTCGTTTTATTCTATCTTATTATTTATGAATATATTATGAACGGTCCAAAAATGTTTATTTCTTGTTCAGCATAGGATTTTGTTACATTATCTTTGACTTAATTATTTGATACCCTTGTCATAACGAAACTCTTTGCATATATATTTTGTTTTACTTTAAAATTTATAAATTTTTTATAAACATGTTCTGTCCAAAATTATTATTTTTTCTATTCAATATGAAATTCTATTATATTTTCTTTCACCCAATTCTATGATGTTCTTATCACAATAGAATTTCTTGCATGTCCATCATATTCTACCTCGAGATTTATAGACTCTTAATAGATGCATTCAATACTCGTAGATGCTCGGGTAAGATATTAAAATCAAAATAAATTTAACTCAGCGCACGTGAATGTTTGATTGAAATATTAAAATTAAAATAAATTTAATTTTGATATTACTTAAATTGAGTTATTATTTTTTTTAAAAAATATATATTTAGTAAAACGTACAAAACATACCTTTACAAAATTTAAAAATGTACCTTCCTTGTTCAACCCAAGATTCTATTACGGTTTGCTTCCCTCCTTTTTCAGTAAAGAGACAACATTTTTGTCCGTCTAAAAACATTCATATCTTACTAAATTTTGTTATAAAAAATAAGGAAGAACCACAAATAAAAATTAAAACAAAATAACAATTATAATATTTGTTCTAAACAGTCGAATATATAAAAAATAATAATAATTACAAATTTAAGTCTTATGGACCATGATTCCTGCGCCATGTTACACTGCATGCCATTCTAACGAATTCTGGTTCATGTTTCTGGTTTCGAATCAAGAAGTCAGAGTAATAATTTATATTGCACAAGGCAACCATGTGTAGAAAAAAATTGTAATGATAACCAGCCGCCAGGCCCTGTTCTTCCTTTCTACGTCTTTTTTTAAATGGAGTCCAATCCAACGGTGATACAAATATGCAAAAGAAAATGAATTAAAGATCTGAGCCGTCGAAATTGAGATGGATTAACAATCTTAATCACACCGGCCATCCAAACAATGTTTAATATAGTAATAGGCGACTTCACTCAATACCCAAATGGCAATAAAATATTCTTAAATGATTACTATATAAACTGTTTCACCTTAAAACCACGGGCACATTTCACATTTTGGCTGTGAAGCAGATCGATTCTTCTCTTTCTCTTTGTTTCATTTGTATTTCAGAAACTGCCATCGAAGTTCAGCAGTAGCTCAGATTCAATTCCATGCCTGCAGATCATTTGACGAAATGAAGCTTTTCTCTTTTTCTTGCGTACAGTGTCTTTCTTTCCCATCAGAAATTCCTGCAGAGAACATCGGAGAAGGTAATGTATACTGTTCATCTTCTTCTCCTGCAACCCTCGGGTTTTCATTCATATAAAGGCATGTAATTGAGTTTTTGATATATTTTTTTATTGTTTTTTTCTTTGTATTAATCCTAATTTCTAGATATTCCTTTCCGGTAATTGAATGATGAAACATCAATGCATACTGCGATCCCAAGACTTTAACGCAGTTTTGCAATTGTAAACAAAAGATAATACCAAATAAAGCAAGTCCATGTTACGATAATTGATGAATGACATTATTGATGATGGCTGGCGGCTGCCCACTATTGATAAGATCGTTGAGGCCGCCTGTTGTTGACATGTCATATCCAACGTGCGAGTTGTCCTTTTTTAATTATTATTATGAAATTAGTTGCAATCTGTACTTATTGTTCAAGCATCGGGGTCACATCGTTATCAGTATGTAATTAATAATTTGTCTCAAATTAATCCGTGAAATCAGGGTTAGAAATTCAGGAAAATATTCATGCGTTTTCCTATAACGAACTGAAAATTGCCACCAACGGCTTCCGTTCATCTAACAAAATTGGGGAAGGGGGATTTGGCTCCGTTTATAAGGTAAACTCATACTTTAATATTAAATTAATTAAGGGTTTTGCTCCATTTATTTTCCCTTATTATACGTTTAAATTTATGATTCATCTGATATCAAACAATATGCTTAAAATTGGAACTTAAAGGGGACGCTTCAAGATGGAAGTGTTGTAGCAGTGAAAGTGCTTTCGGTGGAATCCAAGCAAGGAGAGAAGGAATTCATGTCGGAAATAGCGTCCATGGCAAATATCTGTCACGAAAATCTTCTGAAATTGCATGGTGGTTGCATTGACGGACCTTGCAGAGTTCTGGTTTATGATTACATGGGAAACAACAGTCTATCGCAAACTTTGCTTGGTATGCGTCTCTATCTCTCTCTCTCGCTCTCAATCTATCTATCTTTGATATATTACGATTTAGGACGTGTTTGATAAGATAATCCGTTAGTTTGAAAGTGTTTTTTTTTTAATTTATTTACATTATAGAGTCACCTTTAGTCCTAACTAAGAATCAAGAGTGTTTTTCAAGTGATTTGACGAGTGTTTGGATTCCCGGGTGCTTCCTAACAAGAAGCATGTATAAAATACTAGTTTTTCAAAAGCACAAGTGCTTTCACAGAAAGTATATTCAGCTTAAACACTCCCAAGCACATCCTTACAAAACTGTATATGGGTTCTTGAGTTAATGGCAGGCGAGGAGAAAAATAGAGCTAAATTTAGCTGGATAGTAAGGCGAGAAGTTGCGCTGGGAATTGCGGGGGGACTTGCTTACATTCACGAGGAGATTACACCGCATATTGTCCATCGAGATATCAAAGCAAGCAATATTCTTTTAGATCAAAACTTCAATCCTAAAATCTCAGATTTTGGACTCTCCAAGCTATTCCCAGAGAACATCACCCATATTAGTACCCGGGTCGCTGGCACACTGTAAGTTCATGAACCATAATTCGTAATTCTCTCCAATTTTACAAGTTAACCTTGAAAATCAACCAAAAATATGTCTTATTAATGCTAGCAGCTAACTGTTTATTCATTTTTAATGCATTCTTTCTATTTCAAAAGAGGATATCTGGCTCCGGAGTATGCAGTTAGTGGACATTTAACTCGAAAATCAGATGTATATAGTTATGGAGTTCTGCTTCTAGAGATAATCAGTGGACGAACATCAGTTGACTTCGACATTGAAGTTGGAGAGTACTATCTTGTCCAGAAGGTACGACAGTATATACATGTTCTGAAGTGACTTATCTTCCTATAATCAGAAACTAAGTTGAAATGTGAAATATTGATGCACCCAAGCAGGCTTGGGAAATGTTCAACTCAAACGAGCTTCTGCATCTAGTGGATCCTATGCTAAACGGAGACTTCTCAGAAAAAGAAGCCATTAGATTCCTGAAGGTCGGTCTACTATGCGTACAAGAGAAATCCAGCGTCCGACCCCACATGTCGACGGCGATCAAGATGATGAAAGGTGAGATCGAAATCGAAGAGGTGCAAATATCGCAACCGGGCCTCATCGGTGATATCATGGACGTGAAAGTAAGACAGCAGAGACGCTCACAATGCACGGCTCCAATTCGCAGCCCAGAGGTGTACCCTTTTGTGTATTAATCATCGAAAACATTCTTAATCCAATGTTTTACAAACACATACAATCCATATTTTTTTTGTCTCTCTTCAACTTGATGAGAGATCACGATTAAATCACCCGCTCTTGATTTTAATATGGACGTTAACTAACTCTCGTGTTAAGAAACCAATCTAGATATATACGAATATGGGTGGTTATTTATTTACTTCCAAAGAATATAGAACGGTCTTTATCTCGCAATATAGAACGATGTACATGCATACTGGTAATTTAAAGCTTCTTCCATGAAGATTTTGAAGAAATTTGATCCGACATTTTCTAAACATCACATCTTCCACGATGCAGATGAATCTATCACAGAAACTAAAATATCTCTCACTTTATATCTGTAAGTCTAATTTTCTAGAGCCAGATAAAGAAGATACATTGTACATTGTTCCCTATTCTGGGACACAAGTGTCCTTTGTAAAACTAGATAAATAGTACCCTTAAACTGAGGAATTGGGTTTCCTTTTTCGCCCTAAATTACAAAAACAAATGCAGAATTACTTCACATTCTTTAGTCCGTCTATGGTACAACAGTTTTAACAATACCATCACCATTTTTTCTATATAATTTACACATGTATCATATTTTAATTGATTGTGTAAGAAACTTAACAAGCAAAACTTTCATTCATTCATTCTGAATTTAACCAAAATGTTCACAATATTATCACGGAAAAGGTTTTGTTCTTCCAACAAGAAAGTATAATGCCACTGCTCATCTCAGACCCACCCAGTAAAAGAAAAAAAAAATCTGTAAAATATTATCTCCACCATGGAAATCGATGTAATCAACACTGCCTGCAGATTTTCTTTCCAAAACCTGGAAATTAAGAAATTCAAAACATGATCATCAATTAATAGAAATATACATCAATGATGAATCTAATTTCCCAGATTTTTGTGGGGTACAACCTATAACAGCGTTGCATATATAAAATTTAGAACACTGATCAGAGGGAGGAAGATGGTGGACACCCCCCCCCCCCCCCCAAGCAAAGCCTGTGTAATTTTTTCTTTTCATATTTATTAATATTAGCACTCGCTCTCTCTCTCTCTCTCTCTCTCTCTCTCTGTCTCTCTCTCTCTCTGTCAATCCAGAGAGAATGTTCTGTGGACTAAAGGCTGTGAAAAATTCAAAAGTTAAAGGCGACCAAAAATCTAATTGATCTCGGGAAATCTTGAACGTGGTCCCTATACATATTGCTGGGCAAAGCTCTTTTTTTTTTTTTTTTTTCTTTTTTGCTTGCCTGAGGAAACTTTTTTGACCTGCTTTGACCGTATAAAACATATTTCCAATGGCCAATCAAAGAGATAGATCAGGGCGGTCCATTTGGTTGTGAGATTCCCTGGTAGCTATAATCATAACCCTCCAGTGCTCACCCTTTTACTTTCTCCCGAATCCTTAACCTTTTTACTTTCTCAAAAATCGCTGACCAGAAGTGTACACGTTTGTGCTATTTTTTTTAAATATTTAATTTGTAAAAGAAAGAGAGAAATCAAAGCTAATGATGCTGAGCCCTATCTATATGCTTTGTGCAGTGCAGATCATAACCCTAAATCAGTCTTCTTTATACCTGGGCAAATGATCAGCTCTCTCTGTCTACTCTATGACCTAGCTATTGAAAACAAGGACAATGGTGATCAAATGGTTGGAAACAACTTAATCATCTGTAATCTATTCAATCAACAGCCAAGATGAAATGGGTTTTCTCTGTGTTTCACAATTCCTTAACTGCTGGGTTGTCCAAATCCAGAGCCAAGAAATTTTGGTAAACCAGTGGCTTATGCTCTAATGTTACCGAGTTTTTTGGGATTTCAGACATTTGCAGCCAAGCTAACAATTCAAGTAGGAATTCAAAGATCTATTGAACATTGATAATTAATTTACCATTAAAAATGTTGAAAGATCTTGTTAATGAAACAATTCGACCAAAAACCACATAACCCCTTCTGATCTACTCAACCTGTCTTGTTGATTTCTATCCAGACCAAAGCCATCAACAAGATATGTCTGAATATAAAGTTTGCAAATAATGAAACGGTAGATTCCAGGACAGTAAAGAGATCCGACTGTAAGAAAATGGACTGGGAAGAAACTCAACTTGTCATGCTAGGTATATGTTCTAATTCAGTGGGGAATAATTTGGGCTATGGAGAGATTTTCTAGATATATGTATGTATATATTCCTCGTTAGAGGAATATTGAAATATGATTTAAAAGTCTCAAGGATTATACTCTTCCAGAAGTTTTTGAATTGGACAGAAGACTCGTCATCGAAACCCTAAAGCCCAGAAAAGGATATTTAACAAAGAAGAAGATAAGATTAATTGTACCTTAGATACAAGACTGAATCTGCATACTGCAAAATTACAATGCTGCCCTTGTATTCTTAGGCTTTGGAAGAAAGAGGAAAAACCTGCAAAAGAAAATCATGGATATAATACATGAAATATGCATGGCTCCTCATACGCCATCCACGGAGGCCATCGATGTCCGATTGACTCTGCAAATGGCATACAGGGAGCCAGGCACATACTTTTATAAATAGGCATGATCTTATATATCACACATGTAAATACATATAATAGCACATATGCAAGCGTTCATATATGAATCTGAGCATCACCGAACGAGATGCTGAATGTATATGTGCACATATATCTGTGAACCAGAACAAACAAATTTCTTCATGATCATAATCATGAAGAAACGAAAGATTTAGCGGTTGTCGGAGAAGAACTAAAACAATGGCAGAGGAGGAAGGAGAGCGAAAGAAAGAGAGAGGTATTTAAGAAGGAGATGGAAGAAGGAGAGATCTGAGGCAATAGAAACAGGTCTGGGTCACAATCAAATGGGGATTTCAACTTTAAAAGCCCCACAAACTTGCCTTAGAATTTCTGGCACAAACAAGCAAAACCCAGAGGCTAATTAAACATAGGGGGAAGATAGGCAAATTTTTGTGGGGCAAGAGTGTGAGAGAAAGAAGGGAGATATGTGGGGTTGAAGTTGCACCCAAAGCTTTGCCACTAAATATAGACACCGCATAAGAGAGAGGGGAAGAGAAAGAGAAATGGTTTGTGAGTTGGGTTACTAACCACGCAGTTTCCTATGCTAACCTTTTGGTGAGTTTGAAATCTCCTTTTCTGGGTCGTAAAGCAAAGGTTGCTTTTCTCTTCTGAAGCTCATTTTGTCTGCAAGTGCTTGGAAAGACATGGATTCCTCTATTCTATCTCTCTACTTCTTCATTTCCTTTATTAAAATAAAGTAACAAAAGGAGAAGAATTTATCATAATTTACAATCTTTTTCTTTTCTTCCAAACACTTTTCTTTTTCCTTTTTAAATTTCTACACTCTCTTCTCCTGCACTTTTCCTTTTTATACTATCATATTTTGTTACTAATTCATCACATTACCACTTTGTTTAGAAACTGAGATTCTCACTTCATCCTTTTCTGTTTAGATTATAGAATAATCCATGTTGCTCTGCTACCTAATTCACCTGCACTTCTGTCCATTCAGCAACCGCCCATATTATCACCACTTGTGTTCTCTTCATGCGTGTGTTAACTTTTTGTTCTTCTTTCCATAAATATATTTCAATAACCAACCACATTTGCAGCTAGGGTTAGGGTTTGAGAAAAGCCTCCAAAATTCACCAAGATCAAGCTCAAGACTTACATTTGATACCAACTATGCCATTCATATTTAGGGAAAAAAATTATAATATTGCAACTTAGTTCAATTGGATTAAACACTCTATTGAAATGGATGCTTTGTAGATTCTTGTTATCTTCATTCCTCAATCAACGTAAAAGAAAATTAATTGTTATACAATTTTTATTTAATTAGTTCAATAATAAATAAGAACACTAATTTTTAAACTAATTAGATAAACGAGAACAAAAAGAATTTCTCAAACAAATGAGAGGTTAAAAAAAAGGACTTCTAACTCAATCAATTTCATTTGTCTCATGTCGGCAAAAGTTAATATTCATATATTTTGTCAAACGAAGAGTTTTAAAAATTGTTTGCCCTAACTAAAAGAAACTTGAACACCATGATCTAGCTAATTTTTGCCCTTAATATTAATTTGTTTTACTAGTATTGTAGGGTTTTCTTTTTTTATTTTATTTTATTGGGGTAAAAAATTTAATTTACTAGTAGCATGTGAGTAGGGGTTATAACAATATCTAGCGCCATTTGGACACGACCAGCTAACGAGAGATTTCCAATAATACTTTTGTCACTTTTATTTGATTGTTCTATTGAGTTGTAACTTTTATTTGATTGTTCTATCGAGTTGTCAATTTCATTGTAAGAATCTTTAGCTGTCCGAATACGATCACCAACAGAATTTTTAGGGTTGATATCAAAACAACGCAGGATGTCAGTCAGCCTCGTCTCTCTGTACACACACACACACACACACACATATGTGTGTGTGTGTGTGTGTGTGTTGTGTGTGTGTGTGTGTGTGTGTGTATTATAGCTATCTATGCATCTACTCTTTTTTTTCTTTAGATCGATTTCATCTCTCGTTACAGATAAAAATTATTTCCTGACAGAGATTTACGTATTCTTGTTCATATTTTACAAACATCTTAGCTTGCATGTGAACTTGTAATGATTTTAAAGTTGTTCAAATAATAATATATGAATGTATGTATGTATGTATCGATTATTTGCATGAGTTAATTTAATTCTACCTATGTATATACCTCTTCAAAAGAAGATATTAAAAAAAAAAAAACAAATTGTCAAAGTGAATAATGAACACTGAACCCTATTTGTTTTTAACAAATTTTCGAAGTGAATAATGAATGAACTCTGATTCCTAATTGATTTTAGGGGATTAACGTATAAAATAACAAAACCTTGAACACCAGAATTATATTAAACTTTATTTAAAGTGAGATATCAGATGAGATATTCAATGACTTGACACATGGACTAAACAAAATAAAAATAAAAAGAAAGAAAAAGCCCAATTACATTTAGAAAAGATTAAAAGAAATATAAATACACAATACATGGCAGGACTTGAACATAGAACTATTTTGTCAATCACCACTAATATAGTATTAAGTTATTATTTGACCCAAAAACTTAAAAACTAATAGATAAAGACAAACAATAATATTATGCTTTGTCAGATTTATCAACCTTTCTCTTTAATTTTGTTTCTATTTTTATTATTTATTTTTCAATTATTATTGCTAGTATTACTTTAGACAATGAAAGGCAAACTCTTTATCTATTACCAATCATAGTATTGTAACTGTACTGTGAATAAGAAGATGAGCATGACCACGTGTGACCTTAAACCTAATCCGTAACTTAAACTTTGTAGTATATTCTTAATTATTGTCTTTTTAATAAATATTAATTAAGCTTTAATGTAAATAAAATTTCAACCTCAATGTATTGTATCATTCGAAAACTTTCATCTATCAAGCCAATCAATATTGACCTCTAAATCTTCAACACACACACACACACACACACACACACACACAAAAGTGATTAAATCAGTCAAAAATTTACATCCAAAAAGAGGGGAAGGGCCTATGCATGTTGATCCCATTGACCATGACTTGCCTTTTGGTCTACAATGATCGGTTATTATATGCATTCTTTTAAGATAGTGATATTGTAAGAGCATCGCTTTCTTTCTTTTTATTTCTCTTTTTATTCAGTTTCCTAAGCACTTTATTTTATTTATTATTTAGTACCGAGCATGTGTGACCCACTACATATTTATATAATGCAACGGGTATATATCACAGTGGCATTGCTTTTGTATCGAGCTAAGATATTAGCATTGCAGACTGTTGGTGTTTTACAAAAAGTGAAAAAAAAAAAAAACACTTCTAAAAAATAGTTCGGTTGTGGATAGAATTAGGGTACACGTCAAGCATAGGGAGGAATTTAGATCGTGAAATAGTTCAAATACATTTTGACGTTTAGGGCTCTGAAAGTTTCCAACTACAAGAATTATTAAAAGTTACTGTGGGTTAAAAACAATGCTTTAATTTCTTGTAAAGCATTGCAAAAAGTTTCTAGATTTGGGTTTTGAAATATAAAATGAGATTTTAATTAATAAATTGAGTAGTTTGAAACAAATTTTGTGTTAAATATAGTTTGTCTAAGTCTTTACTTTTAAGCTTAAGCAACTAATTTAATATGATATCAGAGCTAATTTACCCTAAACGTTTGAGTTCACATGATAAAATCTATTAAATAAAATCGGATTTGAATGTGAGCAAAAAAGTTAAATACAATTGTCTAGAATTTCTTTTAGGCTAGGAGTTGTGTTTGATTGGCAACTGCGTGCATGGCAAAATTCTAATTATTTCCATGGCTCCTTCTCTTTGGCATTGTCAGAGATGAGTACAGTATTTATTTTTTACTGCGTAAATCTTGGGAGTGTGATGAAATCTTATTGACAAAAGGAGAAGTTATATCAAGGCAATGAAACTTGTCCCAGAGAATAGCCATAAAACCAGTACAATAATTGGAATATTGCAGTGAGCTAGTTTCTTATAAACACGATATGCTACAGCTCAAATATATTGGAACTTGGAATATTATTAAATCCCAGTGCATTTCTTCAGAATCTGTTCATTTATTGGTGGATGCAACAAGTCAAGCACAATCTGACAATGCTCAAAAAGACCATTTCAATTTCCTGAAAACCCTAGCCTTGCTGGTTTTGAAGAGTAGTTGAAAATGAAATAAGGTTTTTACCAAGAATTCTAAATTTCTCTAATTAAATCCAAAGTTAGTAAAAGCCAGATGCTAAAATGGGATAGAAACAGCCTTACTACATACTTATTCTATAAATAAAGACCATCACAAGAGTTAAACTAGTCTATGGACAGAAGGTTAAGGAGAAGCTTGCTAGCTAGCTAGCTAGCGCATGGCCTAGGGCACAATAAAGAAAAGAAAAGAAAAGAAAAGAAAAAACAGAAACTCCATTGAGAAATGCAGCAAACCTTGAGTAAATGAAAGCAAAGGAATAATATGGAACATTTCATATTCAAATTCATATAGACTATTAGCTAAAAAGTAACAAAACCTATGCACCTCTTTGCCATCTTAAAATCCAACACAATCACTTTGTTGTATGTACAAGAGAGGCGGAGAGAGAGAGAATTGTACCAGAAAAAAATATATATGAAAAAGGAAAATCTAGGTCACTTAATTTTGAGATAATCACATGTAATACAAATGTTTTCATTTTCTTTCATATAACTCCCTGTTCTCAGGTTTTATTAAGAAAATTAATGATTGACCCATTACGTACAACCCCGAAATCAGCTTATGTAATAGATTATTTACTTCAATACCTTTGGAGTGTGATAGTTAAGTCGTTGGTTTTATTAATAGAATTTCGACATAAGAGCCCAAGTCCTTACTTACAGTTTGATCCAAATTGAGGGGTTAAGATGTTATTATCTCCGTGAAAGAATATATAATTGAAAGAAAAAGAGAGGAGAGAAGAGGGAGCGAGGGAGAAGGATTGATGGAGCGTGTCTAGGCAAGGCTGCAAATGGAGGGAATTCTCCTTTCCTTGTATGTAGAAAATGGCAAACGATCAAAGAAAGAAAAAGAGAAGGAAGCACCGTATTATATATATTATATATATATTTATCGTGTAGAGTGCTAGGCTGCTAGTGCTGGCTGCAACTGCAAGGGAACATGTGTGGGAATCCTCCTGTCAGATGAACATCATGGGGCCTTTCTCTTGGGTTTTTCGTGTTTGTTTGTCTCACAATTAGATTCTTCTTCTGCAACAATTTATTTTAAATCTTTTTACAACCGATTAAAGTATAAATTTGGTACAGTACAGTACAGTACTGGGGCTGGGGGCGAGCTAGTTTGGTTTGTAGCAATGACCTTCTCTTCTTTTTCTATGATGTACCAATCTCTCTCTGTCTCTCTCTCATATAAAAATGAAGAATTATCAAATTGGTCCCTGTGATTTATACAAATAACAAATAGAGTCAAATTTATCAATTATTTGAAATTTGTTTCCAAAGGCAACTCCATTATTTAAGATGATCAATTGAGTCTTAACAGGGTTGGATAACATGGATGAATTTTAAGTTTCTGGACTTATTTGTTAATTACTTTTCAAATTACAGAGATCTATTTGATAATCGCCTATGATACTATTAGATTTTTCTGTGTATATACGTGTACATAATAATCAATTTCTCCTCGTACAGTCATATTTAACCAAATCCACGTGGCATTTGCTTGCTGCTGGCTCCACAAAATAGGCATACACAAAGTATATATATTATTATTGCATGCGTTTGCAAATCCTAGCTTCTGCTGTGTGGTGTGGAAATTAAGAAAAATAACTAGACAGTGAAGAAAATTAAATGACACTTTGGAGCTCAATGAAAGAGAAAGAGCAAAGCAAATTTGTGCATCAAATTTTTGATACATCGAGAAAGAAGCCCAGCTGTCACTTTTTCAGAACAGCATATCATTACACCCACGTTCTTTTGTTATTATTAGGCAGACATTATTATATATCTCTTCCTCTTGGCATGCAAATTCAAAATCAAATTAGGGTTTAGGAGGAAAAGCACTTTTAAATTGTTTATAAGTTAAACAATGGTTTTTGATAAAAATATAAAGTGGGTTTATTTTGAATTTTCAACTGAAATAAACAAGATGCTTTTTGGCGGATTTTATGCGAGGAAGTTCTTAGTGGAAGTGCTTCCTGCATAAGTACTTAAATCACCCTTGATGTTTTTTTTGTTTTTGATGTAATCTTTGGTACTAGTGCATGCAAATTATTACTGTCGGATAGCAGTAATATTTGACAGCACATTTCAACCAGGGCCTGCTCCACCTGAAAATGAATGGAGGCTTTCCCTGTACGAAGGAAGTACGAGCAGTCATCCATCAGTCAATAAAACGGGTTTGTCTGCACTTCATCAACCTTAAGATAAGTGCGATTTTTGTATAACTTTAAGTGGGCACCTGAAATGATTGGGTCTCTAGTGGATTATGGATTCTCCGGACCCAAGTTAAGCAACCATTGAAGCCTACGAAGAAATTCTTGCGGACTTCTTTGGGCCGTTAAGGGTTATTCTGATGGACTCAGACCAGGAGAATTATTATTTTAACTGTTAACTTTTCCCTCTTCGATCTCTTCAAGAATACATTGCTTGCATGATCCGTTTCTTCGCCATGAAAACATAATAGGAGAACGTAAAAATGCAGCATTATTTAGTAAACAATCACTTCAGTCTTCAACTCTCTTCCACCCACACAACCATTTCTTTCTCTTCAAGTTTCCAAATTACTAGCAAAATTATATGAACTGGTCTATTCATGCACAATCCACAATGCTGCCTGCCTTTATTCACCTCATCGCTGCTACCCGCAACACACAACAACGTGCAAAATCTCAGTTTCAGATCATGCAGATCTCAACGGCAGTTGCTCGTCTTCTTCATCTTCTCTCCCTGCTTTGTTTCCTCTCTGCAATTCAGGGTAAGTTTCATTGTTCTCTTTTGGTTATTCCATTTACTGAGTTTGATTAGATTGTTGCCCTTTGAACTTCTTAAAGTTTGCAAAATCACCCTCCTTGAGTGATTCTGTCTCAGGTTTCGCGCCATCGCCAGCCCCAGAACCCAACTCGGGTTTCTCCTACGTGAAAGACTTTCCTCCCTCGCCAGCAATATCATCGTTTGGCTCTCCAGAAAGGGAGACATCCGGTGAGTTCGTAATGCCAATCGGTTGGTCTAATTAGCGACGTCCCTTAAAGTTCAAATTTTCAGTACTATTTCTCTGTCTTAGGTTTCGCGCCATCTCCAGCTCCGCTGTTGGACACGAGTTCGCCGTCCGTACAGCAGCTGCCAGCCCCAACACCGGCTGTGTCACATGCATCTCCGGCGCCGGCGCCAGTGATGGAGGAGGAAGAAGAGGAGAAATCCGTAGATCAGATTGTGCCAAGTGGGACAGTACCTGAAGAGGCAGGATCAGAGACGTTGATCAGGTGGTGTGCTGTGAGGGATCGGGAGTATGAAGATTGTCAGCACCTTGTCAGCATCTTCGACCAATCTGATGATTACACGTGGAAATGGTAATTTTCTTTCTTATTCAATCGGTACCATTAATTTTTAATGTTAATTAATTGTTTCTTAAGCAATAATAGACCTCTCATAATTTAGCCTGCACGGACATGATGTGGATAGAATTCAGTTTCCCTTTCCTTTCTCTGCAGTGTCAAAAGAGACACAACTCAAGAGTGTCTAGACTCTGCAAGAAAAGCAGAAGCAGATATAATAAATCTAGAAGTAGGGCTAGCTTACATTGCATTTCTCAATTACTCCATGAAAGCCATTGCAAATGAAGTTTACTGCGGCCATGCTCAAAGTTACGATGCTGTTGCTGTTGTAAACAGAGAGTTTTGCCAGGAAAAGGAAGTTATCAGTTTAATGGATTTCAAAGGTCACAAATCTTGCCATGGAGGATACTCCACAGCAGCTGGCTGGAATTATCCAATTAGCCATATCAAAGAATCATCATCGCCTGGTTCTGAGAAAGCAAAAGATCGAGAAATTGCATCGAGTTTTTTCTCTGAAATTTGTGCTCCTTCTGAGTTTGAAGGAGAGGGAGTTGGCAATGGTTGTGGCAATGAAAATGGTACATTCCATTCAGATAGTTTGTATTTTGGAGATTCTGGAGCATTTCGATGCCTGGTGGAGGAATTGGGAGATATTGCATTTGTCAGAGGAGATACTGTGTTATTGTACTCCAAGGAGGGGCCTCAGAATGAATCATGGTCATCAAAATCAGTCAGAGATTTCATGTAGGTTTACATCCGTTGCTTCAGTTTTCGAACAATACTATAAATAGGAATGAAGATCAATTAAGCATGCTTGTTTCATTTGTTTTACGAAATGCAGGTATCTTTGCCCACAAGGGGGTTGCAGAGAAATCAATGGTTATCCTGGATCCTGCTCGTAAGCACCGCAATTTGTTTCTTAAAGATGAATTTCTAATGTTTCTAGCAATCGCAAAGCTCATGGATCAATAGGATTTACAGGATGTTATGGTTGTGTCAATTGGTAATGTCAGTTTGAATTCCCTATCTCGATATCCATTCTGAAGTAGTTCTGTTTTATTGAAAACCAGCTTTGGAACTGTTCCTGCAAATGTGATTATGGCAAGAAACTCCATCCCCAACAAGAAAAGAGTGTTCATATTGCAAACATTGACAAATGCTACCAGGAAATTTTCAAGAAAAAATGGTGCCAACAACATCTTTAGTCCAAGGTGTGTGCCGGAAAAAAAATATATTAATCCTGATCATGTACACTTCCTTGGATTAAATTTTCTGTGGGGAACAGTGAGCAAGTTCAAACTCTTTTGCAGTACTCAAGAATTAATGGTGGTCAGGCAGCTCACAAGGTCCTACCTCGGAAAATCAGCTTTGATTTCACAGAGCATACAAGAAACAAACAACCCAAAACCCCAAGAAGTCACCCAATCAACTCTAAATCCAGTACCAGGTAAAACTCCATAATCTCCTCTGTTTTCTCATAGCATATCCAAGAACTTTACTCTGCTAAATTTAACTGCTTTTTGTATACAGATGTATCTTCTTCGTCTCCATGCCTGTACAATTCGCTATTCATCACATTGCCTTTACTCCTTAAACAACTCTTGTACAGTCCTGTATGCTGATACCCAGAGTAAGCCTTTGCATTTATACTTTACAAGTGCCGGGAAATACATACCACTGAATCATTGCCAAAAAGCATTTTGTCGTAAGATATGGTTATTAGCAAGTAATCTTGTAACGTAGATCTGATCAGATTTGTATGCATTCCGATTTATTGTAGTTGAATCCTCATCATTATTTTTGTTCTATCGTATCTATGAACAGAGGCTTGGGATTCTATACTCAATATTTCTACAACTTTGGCAGACAATCACTTATATACATACTGCTTATAGGCTTCTGCAGAAGCACTTCGATCGCATCTTAAACCTCATAGTTCATAAGTGATTTCCGGTTTACGTAAATAAAAATCAAAAAGAAAAGCAGCATAAAAGCTGCAATACGATTTATTTTCTCTGGCAAGTGAGGTTATTACAGTACAGTAAGTTAAGGTTTATGAATGTAAAACGCAGAGGTTTCCATACGGCCTCTGCCCACACTCCGCACTGATAAATTTTTCCTTGTAACCTTCTTGGCAAGTCTGCGTGCACTGAGGTTGGCTACATTCGACGACAATACGAACACTTTCTGCAATGTTTGGACCAACTGCCATGAAACTCAAGATCACCATAGCTGAGATCAATGTCCCTGATCGAATTGGTACTCTTCCTTCCATTGGAGACAAAAGGCTTTCGTTTTCTTCTGAGTATGTATGTTTTGCGTTGCTTTGGGATGAATGATTGCATGAAAAGGGTTTTTAAAGGATCAGCATCCTTTCCTCAACTTTTTTTTTTTTCTAGTTTACCAGTCAACATTTACATAATTAATTTACATAATTAATAATAAACGGTTCAATTAATAAATATTAATTAATAATATAATTATTAAATTACCCTTCAAATAAATTAGTTAATTGCCAAGATCTCTCAATAATTTTCACAGAAGGAAATCTAGTAATCACCAATATACATGATGTTAGTTTTTGGATGGCAATTAGATACCAAAATCAACTTTTATGATACTGGGAATCTTTACCAACTCCTAATATTCCCCTTTAAAAGTATGTTAATTAATTAATTAATTAATTAATAGAATATCAATATCTAAGTAAAATACAATAAGAAAATCTACTAATAATCTAATGTCAATTGGTGATTTCATAATTTCACCAATTCATTTTTGTTTAATTTTGGATCTTCTCCTTCTAGTGTTTATGGATTGTCAATTTATATACGCTGTTGATATATATACCAAATATTGAGCACAGATCAATCCACTTCTAAGCAGTAAATAGAATATCTTTTGAAAGATTCACTTTGGCAATAATTTAACTAATTAATTAAAATATCATATCACAGAGTAAGTAAATAAAGAAAATAAAAACCTTAAGTTGGTTTGAATTTTTTAATCCTACGTTTATGAGACTACTTTTAAAGAAAAAATTTATAAAATAAATAATTACAAACATTAATAAATTTATATAAATTAAGAATAAAATTGAAATTTTAATAATTTTAAAGGGTAAAATTAAAATTTTAATGAAATTTATGTTAAAATATATAAATTAAGAATAAAATTGAAAATCTGACTATTTTGAAGAAAAAAAGAGAGCTCCTCGCCTTTTACCTAGGAGTTTATTAAGAAATCATCTTTTTCTCCTTATATTCTTTCAAACAAACAAAGAAATTTTCATTTTTGAGGTTTTCTTTTCTTTCCCACATGTATTAATAAAAACAAACAGACCCTAGGAATGTCATTGCCTTCGATCACTTTAATTCTTGCTTTGATGGCCTTGACATTTTTTACTGCAAACGCCGGCGCCTTTCGGCCTACGCTTACTGCTGATCGAGTTTTGTTCAATAAGATCGCTGATGAACAGCCGGTTGAATGCAATCCAGATAGTTGTGGCGAAGCATGCAAAAACGAAATGCTGGATAAGTTCAATGTTGATCAATGCACTGACGGGCCTAGTGGAAGCTTTTGTAAGTTAAATGCAATAATGGTGTAATGATTGCTGCTTAACTAATGAATAAGTTTTAGCCTCGTTATCATATTAACGCTATATTTTTCCTGTATGAGATCAATGTGCATTGTTCCACATCATTACTTTGATGTACGTATCGATACGAATTTACATTCAGGTGCCGAAAATGGAAAATCTTAACAATAATCAGAGTAACGATGTTCTTAGATTCTAGTTTAGAAGGTCACTGGGAGACAGATATACTTCTAATATTACAGCCAAAAGATAGGAAAATCTGTTTCATTACAGGCTTTTTAACACGGGATTTTACAGTGAAAGATAGGGTTTAACAAAGCAATAATATTTCTTCAAGGCGAAACCGATCTGGGGATAAGAATGTCCCCAATGTTGTTGTGCCATGGATCAGCCAAGTGAGTTGCCAAGTTCTCCAATGGTCCTGTGCCTGGATATGCTGATTGTTGCACGCAGAAACCCACGAATGCCAACAATGCCAAACGACCTGCTCATCAAATCAAAATTAGATGAATCATTGTATCGGTTAATCTGTCTAGCTCAATAATAGCAAAAATGTATGAGACTTGGTACTAAACTCACCATTTTTTATCTCTTTGACTTTGTATTCCTCGAACTTCTTGGGGTCCTTGGAGAAGCCTAGAGGGTCGAAAGCGCCGCCGGGATACTTCTTCTTCTCGGGGTCTTTCTCCATGCTGCGTTGGTGCTCAACAAAGGCGATGGAAATGAATTCAATGATCAAAATTGTAGGAAGAGTGCCCCATGGAACTGGGTTGCCTAGGTATGTTGCTTGTCCGCCAGGAATTGCTGCCCACTCTTGTGCCTTTACCCAGTTGCCCAATCCCAAAGCCTCTGGTACCAGGATCCCGGGCTGCATGCAAATTTTACAGTAAATTATCAAACTCAGATAAATAATAGATTCATTTGATCGAACTAATTTATATGCTCTCCTTTGGATCTTTTTCCTAGGAGAAAAACTGATATGAGAATGACAGCTTCATCATTACTCTGAAATGGTTATTGTGTTCATATGTCGTATTGTGCGAATACAAAGCTTATATAGGCCTATTAAACTAAAACCTTAAGGCAGACTGCAAACACATTCAAAATCCGTAGTTTCACGACGATATCGTGGATTTCTTGGACATAAGTGAAATCCATGATGATGCCGAGATTCACCAGGGTTCTTGCATTTTCACAGCGTAAGGGATGTCTAACCTATCAATTAGCATTCAAGAACTAGCGCCATAGAGCCATAGACAAACAAGCGTTAAAAACATCAAAATAATTCAAAATTCATCAAAGTAGAACACATTAAAAATGCTTGTCAATATACTGTTAGATTAAAGACAAAAACTTACAACAGCAAGCATAGCCCATCTGCAGTGAATGAGTTCAGACTCCTTGTATCTCTCAAGGTTCTCAGGCACTTCACCAAGCCGAAGTGGGTCAAATCCAAAGTCACTGAAACACAAATCACAAAAATGTCAGAAACCAAACAATTTTCACAACTTTTCGACAATTCAAGTCTTCCATTATTACCCTGGCGCTGAACCATCGAGATAAGGAGGCCGGGGCTCGCCGGGCATCCAGTCGGCAGACATTGAGTATTTTGAAATTGTGGCATTGGCGGCAGTCCCGGGAAGTGAAACTGCGCTGACGAATTTGGATTTTGAAGAAGAGAGAACAGAAGGGAAAACAGCGGTGGCAATCCCGCAGCTCATCAAAGTGTTGGAAGCCATTTTCGGAGAGTTGGAGTTTCGGGATTTCTGCGAGAGAGAGTTGAGAATGGAGGAGGAAGATAAAGAGCCAGAGAAGTAGATGCGGAGTCGGATACAGGCGAATCTGAATTTGGATTGTTATTGGCTAACGATTATTGCTTGTGTTTTATTATTGGGCCACGTCGGATAATCAATCCTTTGGTAGCCAGGTGGAATATCCAGTGGATATGTGGTGGAGGACGAATGACAGGACTGCCAGAGTGGAAATATCACAATAATTAATATTTTTAAAAATATAAAATGGAATGCTACATAGTTTGTAATGTCTCTGAGTACGGGGAAGGTATTAGAAAGAGAAAAAACAATGAAAGCAAATTAGGCAAGAATTTTATTTTTGAAAAGTAATTATAAGTAGAGTAATTATTTTGACATAAAAAAATTAATTTTAAAGATAATGAAAATAACAAAATTATATATTTTTTATTTTTGAAAATAAATTTTATGAGGCTTCAATCAAACCTTTTTTTATTATTTTTTATTTACAAAAAATAACAAATAACTTTTAAAAATGTAATCAAATAGCCTCTTATTATTTCCGATGTAAATTTTAAAACGAACTAAAAATAAGAATAAAATACATCGAATTTATAGTTTGGAATGATAATTTTATAAAATTAAACATAATAATTTTTTAATAAAATGAACAACAACATTAATGAGCATGGATGAAATTAAGATATTATAATTTTTAATTTATAATTATTGTAAAATAAAATTATTACTTATTAAATATAAACAAACAAATTGTCAATAAATATTAACAATCAAATAAAAATGTAAAATTTACCACAAAATTTGATAATTTTACATTTAAAATTAAGTATTAAATAAGTGTAAAATAATTATAAACATACACTTCACATAGAATATAACTTTATTTTTTTTTAATTTGAGATTTTATGAATGGTCCTATTGTTACCCTAAAATCTAGTAAAAAAAAAAAAAACCCTTTTACCATGCACATCCATGTAGAAAATCTCAAAATTTATTGTTCACTCTATACACTCTCATAAATATTTAGTTAAATTTTTTCTATTATATGTTTTAATTTTTCTTTATGCCACTCATAAAAACGTTTGTCAAGTGCAAAATTTTTTTTATATTTGAAATAAAAGTTTTAAAACTTAAAATTAAAAAATAACAACAACTTATCAAATGAAAAAAAAAAACTAAAATAAGCAAAATTGATAAGTATTTCGGAAACAATAATTTTCAAATTATTAGATAGAAAACTCTTTAAATTCTATATTGTAACAAAAAAATATATAGTTTAGATGTTACCAAACAATAATTCCTTTCTCTAAAAATGAGTACTTTTTAAATTTATGATGAATTAAATTTGAAATTAAAAATGACGGATTTAAAATTTTACAAATGTGTATTATATGATTGTAGTAATACAATTCTATTCAAATAAGTTAAATTATTTTTAATACGAAATTTAATTATCAGTGTTTTACAATAAATTCTTTTTATTGAAATAAAAATTTTCAAAATATATCTTAGGGTGTAAATAAACTCACCTAATAATATTCAATTAGTACTATAAGTTAACTCATAAGAAGTGAACACCAATTTGGTGGTAATAGACATTGGAAAGCATACATACTCAATTCTATAAATTTGGATAACATAATAAAATTTAACAAATAAAATATTAAATTATAATAGATTATATAACAATAAATCTAATAATATTTTTTAGTTATATTATGTTGCACTCGATTGTTTAAACGAGATTGTTCGATTAGTTGACAAATATAATATTATTTATCAACTATATACTTTTTTTTTTCAAAAGTGAAATTAAATAGGCTCAAAATTCACAATTACAATAATTTTCTTATAATATTTATCTCGTGTAAAATAATTTTGGTAAATTGTATTAGATAAGTTAGATTTTTAATTTTAATTATTATTTAAATTTGATTTCAAGAATCATGATATATAGTCAAAATGGCCTATGACTTATAGAGTTGAGTATGAATTGACATAAATAATGTCAAGAAATTAGAATATACAGATCTAAATTTAAGTATAAATTAAACACACCCTAAGATTTATTAAATTATAATATTTTTTGAATTAAATTTTATAAAAAATTTTATTTAAGTATTTATATAAATATAAATAAATAAATACTCACATCTTTTTAAGTGCACAAGTGCTAATTAGCAATGCAAGTTGTCACTAAATCCTTAGAATAGGTGTGCTAATTCAAATTATCGTATTATATTTGTATTAAATTATAATTATATTATATTAAATAAAAATTAATTTGAACTCGACTCATTTAATAACTGTATTAATAATTAAAAATTTTAATCAGATAAGATTAATAAATGATTAAATAGATTATAATCATGTCATTCATTTAACACAATTTTTTATATAATATAATATATTTTTATAATATTTACAATATTTTATATATATAAATACTAATTAATTTTATTCTAAATATTATTAAATACTTTTAAAATATAATTAAATTATTTAAAAATATAAAATAAAATTATTAAATTATAAATAAATTAATATATAATAATTATTTAAATAATTAATTATATTAATAACGAATTTATATGTTAAAAATTTTAAATTTGAATCGATATAATTATTAATTATATTATATATATATTATTTATTTAATAATTATATTATTTTATATTAATTTAGATTCATAAATTTGTGTTGAATAGTATCGATTAAATTGATGATGTTAAAAATTGTTCCTCTGAACTTAGAGGATCAATGAAAACTTTTTAAGAATATCTTTTGGCCAGGCTCCGGCTGCTCGCTGCTCCCAACTCCGCGTTTCCGCCTACCCTTGCATCGGCGGTAGTAAACGGTCTGCTCTTTACCGTCTCTCAAACCAATACCAGTTTTTCAACATTTGAATCGACACTTGTCTCATTTTAATTGAGTAAAATCATTTGAAACAGTTACCTCATCCTCATCCGATACCCGCTATTTCAGTGCTTTCCCATTCCTCCACTCAGCTCAGCTGCGCCCCAAAACACTTCTCACCTTTTCTTTCATTGACTTCGCTTCTCCTTCTCCTTCTTCACCGAACCTTCGACCAATCACAAAATTCTCCGAATAAATATATATAATAATTATAAGAACCACGAAATCACCCGCCTTTTTTTTGAAATGTCGATTTCATTAGCTTCAGCTGCAACGTCTATGACGGTGCTCCGGTCTCCACGAGCGGCCAAAACGACCCCGAATAGAAGCAAACGGCGGCGACAACAGCAAATAAGAGTGGTTGGAGATTTCAGTCACTTTGGTGAAGTAGTGCGCAAGGACATCCAGTTCTTGAAGAAAGGAATCAGTAGAGGATTTCAGTGGGCAAATGAGACATTTCGCTTTCCTCAGGTTTCGAAAGCCCTAGACGACGTTCTCTGGCTCCGAAATCTTGAGAATTCCCGAGCTGCTCCGTTTGAGCCTTGTGATTGGCCGGAGCCATCTTATCCAGGTTCATATGCGTGTTTCTATTGCTGTAATTTCTCCAAATTTGTATTTGTAATTTATGTTTTTATAGGAATATCTTTTCATTAGTTAATTGATTGTGTTATGTCTTGACAGGACTTACTGGTGTGGATTTGTTAATGGCTGATCTTAAAGCCTTGGAAGCATATGCTAATTATTTCTACCATCTATCAAAAATTTGGTCGAAGCCATTGTCGGAAGTCTACAATCCACAAGATGTTGCCGATTATTTCAATTGCAGGCCTCATTTACTGGGCCTCCGAATTCTAGAGGTTGTTCAAATAATTTAGTGTATCGTGAAGAGTTGAATACTTTTCGCGTTTTAACCAATGAGAATTTTTTATGCATGCAGATTGAGCTTTAATTAGACTGACTCACTTAATTCTTTGCTTAATGGCATTAATTTCTTCCCTTTATTTGTTCATTTGATTCTGAAGACCACTTTAACCATCCATTCAAGAAATATATGAATCTGCTGTACAAATAAACCGTATATATCAGCGTATGACTGGGGATGCTTGTTAGCTTGACCTGGGCATGCATTCACGCATTGGCCAGACACGGCACAATTTCGTAATTATATTTATTTGGCTAGAAATTTTATTGAGGGCTCAGTATGGCTGAATGGAATTGCTGTTTCGCGCTATTAATCATCTATTTAAATTGCTTGCCTGTTAGCTATGACTTGCTCTGCATTTTAATTCGATTATTCTTTAGTTCTTCAGTAAAAGTTGCAATAAGTTATCTTTCTGTGACATGGATCCTCATGACGTTTATATTATTCTGTTCTGGAAGGTTGGTTCCTGTTTTCTCTCTGCCGCCATCAGAATTAGAACCTCAAGAATGAGAAAGTTCTTGAGATCAAATTCAGAGGAGGATATGGATGGTGACATTTCACAATACAGTTTTGGAATGGTTTTGAAAGAAACAATGCTAAATTTGGGACCTACTTTTATCAAAGGTCAGGAATTCAATCTAATTTAGATTTAAATTTCATAACATTTTCCCCTTTTTGTTTTACTTTTTTCTGCATCTTTTATTATTCTTGTTACCCTTATTTCTCTTTCAATTATATGCTGGGTATTTTATTTTTTACCTGCAGTCACAAGATTACCAATATGCTAGTTACATGCGTTTGCTTGCTGATGCAGTTGGTCAGTCCCTTTCCACAAGGCCAGATATCATTGGTTCTGATATATCCAAGGTTTGGTGAAAGACATTTTCTTCTTTGTTTCTGCAATATTTTTCTTTAATGAAGGGTTTCAGGGTAGATATTTAATAAGATTTGAATTACTTATGCGACTTGGCAAAAAAAAAAAAAAAAACGCAACGGCTGTTTGCTTCTTCAATTTTTTTTTTTTTTACTTTGCTCTACTCCTAGTTATTTCTTTTAAGTTCAAATGACTTCTTGTCCTATCTTGTTGAGTTACAATAAGATGACATTACTTATTTACGGTTCTTTGTTGTTAGTCTACTTATGTGCTTGGATTAGATAAATGTACTGCAAATACATTTATAAACATTTTCTTCTTCTTGAATTGTGGATAACCCTTTTGTGTGCTTCTGTATGTTGTGTGGTGAAATTCAATTGAAAGACTGTCTTCTAATAATTATTTTTGTTGGATGTTGGGTTATGATTGCAGGCATTGTCTGAACTGCATGATCAAATCCCCCCTTTTCCGAAGTCTATAGCAATGAAAATAATGGAGGAAGAATTAGGTTCTCCTGTTGAATCCTTCTTTAGTTACATCTCTGAGGAACCTGTAGCAGCAGCATCATTTGGCCAGGTTGCTTTTTACTGAAATATTGAGAGGAAAAACAGTTTATCATGTAAACATATATACAAATGTACATGAATATGTGCATCAATGTGGCCTGGTGGGAGCCTTTTAACATGGAAGTTGGTTCTTATATGTTTTGTGGAACATGTTTTAGGTATACCGTGGAAGAACTCTGGATGGTTTTAGTGTTGCTGTGAAAGTTCAACGTCCTAATTTGCGTCATGTGGTTGTGCGGGATATTTATATTCTTCGCCTTGGGGTTTGTCTCAGACTATATTTATACTATTTCTGTACATTCTCCATTACAAATTTCTAAATTTATTTAGTGGTCAATTGTTTCAGCTGGGATTATTGCAAAAGATAGCAAAGAGGAAAAGTGATCTTCGCCTATATGCTGATGAGCTTGGAAAAGGCTTGGTTGGGGAGTTAGATTACACTTTAGAGGCTGCAAATGCGTCAGAATTCCTGGTATTCATTGAAAAATTCATTCAAGTTTAATCTATTATGTCGTCCTAGATGATAGAGACTTCTTCACAATGATGTACATGTTTCATAATAGTTAAACTTTCTGCTTCTAGCTACTCTTTATGCCACTATGGAGTTGAATTTAATTATTGAATTTGGTAAAAGAACATTTTTTAACCCGTCTCCTTGTTGAATGGAATTCATAAATTGATAGGTGAGGTTAGGCAGGGATGAGATTTCAGTCTTGTGCTAATATCAGTGAGGAATAGGTTGAAGATTAATGATCAGTACCTGTTGACATCTCTTCATATACTAAAAGACTTTATATTTTCATTTTCCTTTTTGCAACTTTTCATTAACAAGGGCTATTTTTGGACGAAAACACTATGAGGCGAGAAATTCAAGAAAGGAAGAGAGAGTTTGCAAGGCAGCCTCCTTTTGTGGAGAAAAAGATATGAGAGAAGTTGTCATGTGGGGCAAACTAGTAGAGTGGTCTTGACAGCTCAGTATGGCTTGAAAATGTTTAATCTTGCACTGTGTAAACTGACACTTTTTTTGGAAAATGCTATGAATCTTTAAACATTGAAACATATAGCTAAATATTAGCCAGGTAGATAAATTTCTTGATATTGATTTTACCAAAAATTAGATTTGATTTTATTCTGATTTTCAGTTGATGATCACAGAACTTCCTGATTTGGCAAATAGAAAAAGGGTTTTGTTTCCTAATGAATTTCTTTATATGATGCTCTGGATGTCTTGCTTTTCTGTAACTACTGATTTTGATTGCCTTGTTACAGGAAGCTCATTCACTTTTTCCATTCATGCGTGTACCAAAAATTTTGAAGCATTTAAGTCGGAAGAGAATTTTAACAATGGAGTGGATGGATGGCGAGAATCCAAATGATTTACTCTCAATTTCTACTGGTAGTTCTGTAGGTCATAGCTCAACATTTTCAGAAAGGCAGAAGCTTGAAGCAAAAAAGCGTCTTCTTGATCTGGTATGTAAGAATGATCTATGTTGTTCCTTTGACATCTTTACTCATCTAAAACTTTCTAGTGAGTTCTGTCTCCTGGTACAATGTCAGGCAAGATTTGTGCAGCTGAACCTACATACTGAGTTCAATTGCTTGTTGTTCAAAATGTGGTTTTCATATCAGTTAATTAGTGGTTTCAATAATAGTAGATCCTTGTGGTTCAACTGTCCTAGGTTGAAAAAGGAGTGGAGGCATCACTTGTTCAACTCCTGGAAACTGGCTTATTACATGCTGATCCACATGCTGGAAACCTGCGTTATACATCATCAGGACAAATAGGGTACTTTTTTGGACTGCCTT
Organism: Swietenia macrophylla; assembly: GCA_032401905.1. NCBI lineage: Eukaryota > Viridiplantae > Streptophyta > Magnoliopsida > Sapindales > Meliaceae > Swietenia > Swietenia macrophylla. Next base: position 5,360,022 of record CP135571.1, read on the forward strand.
CCATAATAGATGAAGTTCCTAATTTTTCTGTGGTAGCCGAAGTTATCAATTACTTACTGGTGGTTTTCTGTGACAGGTTTCTGGATTTTGGTTTGCTTTGTCGGATGGAAAGGAAACATCAGTATGCCATGCTTGCTTCCATCGTACACATAGTAAATGGAGACTGGTCATCCCTTGTTCGGGCTCTGGCAGAAATGGATGTTGTGAGGCCGGGGACCAATATACTACGTGTTACCATGGTAATTTATCTGCTTGCCTAGTCATTTTGCTTTATCACATTTTGGTACCTAGTACAAATTTTCTAGACTATCATGAGATTTTCTTATTAAATATTTAGAAGCCAAGGTTTGTATTACTATCTTACAGGCTGCAAATTTTAAGAGTTATGTTGAATCTAACTGTTGAGCATTGAAAATAATTCAGGATCTGGAGGATGCTTTGGGAGAGGTAGAATTTAAGGATGGAATCCCTGATGTCAAGTTCAGCAGGGTGAGATGTACATCTTGAGAACTGTAATTGTTTGTGACCTCGTGTATAGTCAAACAACCTTGAGGCCAGTAGTGTGTCGGTCCACGGAAGATTCAATGACAATGCACTGGATGTAACATTCTTCTCTTTGATGCTAAGAAACCTATGGTTTGCTGATCTAGTTAGGATAGAGAGATAACTGTTTAGATTTGTAATCTAAATGTTTCCTGAGGTATTGTCTGCCTGATTCAGTATTGCCCCTCGCCACCCCCCCCCCCCCCCCCCCCCCCCAGACATTCATATAGAAGGGACAGGATACCATGACATAATTTATAGACATTATATTATTCTACTTTCAATGGTTGTGATCACATCTAACCTGTGAACTTAATGTACATTGGTAATAATCCAGTGGTTAGATTGTTGTTATCTCTCAGTCCTTCAAAGTTCAAAGTGCATTAACCTACTGTTCTACAAGTTGTGTTATACAAACACATGGTCATACATTATTGCTTCATTATGACAATGAACCTTCCTGATCTAGGTACGGATGTGTGACTATTGAGAAGTTTGAAATAAAATATTGTGTACATGGATCATCCAATAGGATTTTCTTTCAAGTCTTTTTCTACTTTGTCTATGCAATTTTATTCTAGACCTATAGGTGCTGGGAAGTGTTAGAAACAGCATTAGTGCTTTTTTAAAATTTGAAATGCTATAGAAGGGCCCCTATTGGTTGTGGATACTTCTAATGTCTTAATTTGTAAAGTCAAGCTAACAGAATGAATCTAACTTCTCAATGTTGGTTTCTTTCATGCTTTTAATGTTTTATGCATTCTTTTTCCTCTTACCTCTTCTCCATCCAAGTGTTATACATTGCTCCTCTTGCTGCAATATAATTGTGACTGAGTGTACATAATTTTTTTTGTTTTTGAAGGTTCTTGGTAAAATATGGTCTGTTGCCCTCAAGTATCATTTCCGCATGCCACCATACTATACACTTGTCCTCCGCTCTCTTGCGTCCTTGGAAGGTAAGTTTTGACTGGCATGTTCCTTCAGTACCTTTTGCTTCTGATTTGTAGTTTCCTTGGAAGGTAAGTTATCACTGGACATCTTCCTTCATTCCTGTTTACTTATGATTCCTAGTATCTATGGGGATACTACTTGTATTTTACTTTTCTATTCATCTGTCTTGGAATGATCAATCAGATGTTCATATTGCATGCTTCAATTCATCAATCATATTCCATTTTGTTCTCTCAGGTTTGGCAGTCGCAGGGGATCCAAATTTCAAGACATTTGAGGCTGCATACCCTTTTGTTATTCAGAAACTTCTCACTGAAAATTCTGCGGCTACGAGGAAAATTTTACATTCGGTAAATTTCTTAAGACCATCAGCTTGTAGTTGAGTGTATAATAATTCACTGCATTTATTATGCCTTATGTTTTACTGCATTTACTATGCTCCCAGTAATACAATGTAAATGTTAATAAATTCTTTAGTTAGGAGGATTCAGATGATGGGCCAAAAAATGCTAAACTTTCCATATGATGAGCTTTAGAGAGCTGTCAACAGAATATCCACCTCATGACATTTCTGATTTACAGTTCTATACATAGAAAAAGGCTATTAACCAGTGCTTGACTAGCCTATGCATGTTGTTGAAGGGTTCGAAACTCACTAGCATCAGGGGATTTTTTTCACTTTGGGTGAAAATGTATCTAGGCATAATTGGTATTGTTGGACATGCATCTCAACATTCATTCAGCTTATGTCCTAGCTAGTTAGACTACTGAAATCACTGATTTGACTGTAAAGATCTTACAGATAGTCCCAATTTGATTTTTGATTACTTGTTTGTTTATTTTATTTGTGCCACTCTAAGTGATGTCAATCTTTTTTGTGCCATTCAGGTGGTTTTCAACAAAAGAAAGGAATTCCAGTGGCAGAGGCTCTCTACTTTCCTACGAATTGGTGCAACAAGGTATGTTAAATACACTTCTTAAGCTCATTAGTAGTATTCATGTTTGTAAGCATTTTAACACTTAATTGTGTCATTTTGTGCAGGAAAGGTTTTCAGCGGGTAGTAACACCACGGGCTGAAACTTCTCTTGATTATTTACCAAATGGTGCTGGTGTTTTTGACACTGCAAATTTGATCTTGAGGTTATTACAATCTAAAGATGGTGTCGTGCTAAGAAGACTCCTAATGACTGCGGTGAGTGCCTTAAAGCTGGACCTTTTCCCTTTGAAATTAATTTTACTATCATATACTTATGTGTCATTATAATTTTGATTCTTCAGATGAGATATATGTTTCCTAACTGACATTAGTCGAAGAAACATATGGTTATTTCAAAGAGTGCCTTGGGAGGCATTAGCTTGTTTTTCTTATCTCATATTCTTAGGCATGGGAAACTGGAATTATTTCTGTCTGTTCCTAGTGTTAGTTATTGTTCCATAACCAGTTCTGCTGTCAAGGAAAGTACGTGATTCCATTTTTTTGCATTGTTGAGTGACATATGAAGGGTGAATGGGCATGAAACACCATCATTGGCAGGAGTGGGCCATTTTCAGATTTTATGCAATTTCAAAATCGATTCTCATCATGTGTTTTGATGACCAGGATGGAGCTTCATTGATCAGAGCTTTTGTTTCCAAAGAAGCAAGTTTCTTTCGCCAGAAACTCTGCAGGATCACTGCTGATGCTCTGCACCAATGGATGTTTGTAGCTATTGGAAGAGACATTCCAGTAACTCTTTGTAGTTCCCAACTAAGATTGGTGGTTGGGTTAGATAGCAGAGAATTAGCGCCATCTTCTCGATTACCTGCATCCATTTATGACTACCAATCTTTCTTGAGAGATAGAAGGCTCAAAGTGATTTTCTCAAAGATTCTCAATCCTGTGAAGAGAGATCCAGTTTTGATGCTGAGGCTTTGCTGGGCTTCGTTTGTTATGGTTGTCACAGCTTCAGCTCTGGCTTGTCACCGCATGTTAGTCTCTTTATTTGAAGCCTACTTAGGCCCAGTATTAGCTCCCGAGCGATTTGCAATCAGTGCCTCAAATTCTTAGTTGCTTTCATGGTAGAAAAGATGTACTCATTTCTTGGTCGTTGATAAGAAGACTGGCATTTCAGACCCGAGTTGATTTCTATGTTATGAAGGATATGCCGATATCCACCGTGGCACCAATTCTCTCCTACCCAAATTTATTGTATCAATGAGAATAGGACATTACCAACTTTGCTGAAATTGACATCGGACAGCGGTAAGAAATTGGACGGTGAATCAAGCCATAACATTGGTGGCCATAGAGAGGTATGTACATGGGGGATCATGTATAGACATACGTATTAAGGATAGCTTGTTGTATGCTTGTAAGAAGTCTTAATTTTGACTTGTCTCATGATTCTAGTTGTGTCGAGAGATGATGAATGTTTTATCGACAGTGATGCTCCTTGCTTGATCGGGTCTTGTTGATTCTGAAGCTGATGGTAGTAAAATCCGAATGGAATTCAGACTCTGCTCTTGCTTGATCATAGTTGTATGAAATGCTATCAACAGTATTTCTGTTGCTGAAAAATGTGAGGAAACGGGAGGCTATAGAGATGTATCCCCATATATAACTTGTATCTTTTTATTTAATTTGAAGTTAAAACTCTGTTTATTTTCCTCGTCTTGATTTCCCAGGTAACGAAGGAGGGATGGGAAAAGACGCAGAAGATAAAATGGTGCTCTCAAATGGGCCAATGTTTCTTTCGGTTCACCTGTGATGTGTACACTCTAGATATACAATGAAAAACACTTTCAGGGCACGGTGGTTTGTGTTGCAGGATCAGGAGGTGGGCATCAAAGAGAAAATTAAAAATGAGGGAGTACGTCCATGTCATCAAATCCATGTGGATAAGAACATATTTCTTACAGAAAATAACTTAGAAAGGTTAAAACCATTTTTCAAATGTTACAGAAGTCAACCTTAATAAACTTATTCTTAACATATGATGCTTACAAATGGAACAATTATGTCTAACTAGTCCAAATAATTTTGTAATTTACCCATAATAATAATAATAGCAATAAATTGAATTTGTTTTTTAGTTTTTTGAAAAATTGAAATTTTCTTTTCCTTAACATACCATTTTTGATAGAAAATAGAAACAGTGAGAACAAAATCACAAAGAAAACGTCGACGTGAAGCTTTCGTCCCAGCGACGCGCTTAAAAACCTTAATATCTGCGCTCGGCTCTCGCGATCTGGAAACCGTACAAACCACCTACCCTTCCTTTCCCCTCCCTTTCAAGTAATTTTTTTTTTCGAAATTTGTTTAAAAAGAAAATCAGCAAATCACAGCAAGTTAGATAACTGCGATCACCGCCGAATTAACTGCTACCGTCGTCTAATCATGAGTTCTACGGTAGTAAGCTTCTCGCTTTCTTTCTCCGAAGCACAATCGGATCTTTGGAAATTTCGAAAATGAAACCGTTTGGTCGTCTTAATTCTATCAAGTGTTTTATTTGTTTGCTTGTTGCAGGGCGGGAGCTTGTTTACTGGATTCACTAAACTATGCAAGGGACTAGCGGTGGTGCTAGTTGGCGGACATATTTTAGTTCAGGTTTTGCCTGCAGCTGTCAATGTTCTTGCTCTCATTCCTGCTAGGTAAAGACAATTCTGATCTGTTCATTTTGTGAATTAGGTTTTGATATTCTTAAATCTAATCGTAAATTAAAATCCAACCGTTGTTTTAGTGTTAATGTTTACGAGCGGTAGTGTTTGTGTCTTATGTCTTGTTGGAAATTGCTGTAGTTGTTGGTTTAGCTAAGAGTTGGAACATTGTATATCATTCTTTGTGAATTGGAAAATTTTGAATTATGTTAACCTAATTGACTTATAGTTAGATATCCTAACCGTATTGTTGCTTAAAGATATTCGTTTTTGCATGATTATTTAAAATTGATACTTATTCTACCTATTAGTATCCATGTACAATCTGCTGGACAAACTCTTTTTAGTCTTTTCTGGTGGGAATTTGGGTTGGGGATTGTGTATATGTGTTGTCTGTCCCTTCTGCGGATAGATTCTGGAAAATTGCTTTGTCAGATCCAAAGATCTCTTTGATTGATTTAATATTTGAATTATCGCTTTTGCTTAATCCTTGTTGTGTGTGGATGATGAGTTGTGAGAGTTTGGAAGGGAGTGAATTAATTAACCCTGTTTTCTTTCCTTCCATGCAAGATAAGTAAACCTAAAGGTGAAAAAGAAACCCCTCTAATGAGATAAGAAGCAGAGTGATATCAAGCAGAGCGCCTTGTATTTGCAAGTTTAACATCGATCTTAGGATATTAATTGCTGTTTCCATTTCTTGTGCAGGACAATTCCCTTTGCTTGGAACCTCTTAACAGCTGGTTACATTGAGCAAACAATGCATGGAGTATGTTACATTATTTTGCACTGAAAGTCCTTTTATTTTTATTTCATTTATAAAGTTGTGCTGGTGGTTATTATTTTTCTAGGCTGTGGTCAGCACTGTCGGCCTCCTTTTCTTGGGCAAGTTTCTTGAGCCTGTGTGGGGTTCTAAGGAGTTCCTGAAGTTCATTTTTGTAGTTAACATTCTAACTTCTGTATGCGTCTTCATTACTGCTATCGCGTTGTACTACATAACAAGGCAGGAAAACTACCTGTAAGTTTTTTCATATCCTTGTGCATTCAAGATGTACTTGCTTTTGTTTTGCTTTTACTGCCAGTGGTTCTGAACTGCCTTTTCTGTCTGATTAGTTCTTTTACTTTTCTTTTCCTGCACCATTCACCATTCATTAACTTGTGGTGGCCGAGAAATAAAAGAAACAAAACATAGAATATAATTACCATCAACAAAATGGTGCATTTGGCATTTTCAATTTAGTAAATAATTTGCATAAGATAAAACTAGATCAATCTTCAATCATCAATTCATGATTGCTGAATAATATTATCATTTTCATATCATTTGTTTTTTCAGGATTCAAACCAGTAATATTAAATTATACATAGATTGTCCATTGTTTATTTTTTTTCCCTTTTCTCTACTGTTGTAATTGTTGATTCTCATTTTTATATGTGATAGCTACATGCCTGTTTCTGGCTTCCAAGGAATCCTCGCTGGTTTCCTGGTTGGCATAAAGCAGATTGTACCTGACCAGGAGCTGTACCTATTGAAAATAAAAGCAAAGGTGTGCATTCTTTTAAGAAATTTTTCTAATTTTATCTTCGTACTTGAATCAATGAAAGTTGAAGAGATGTCCCTCAGATTCTCATCCTGATTCTCTTTCCATTGCTTTGCAGTGGTTGCCATCTTTTATGCTCTTGCTGTCCATTGCTTTAAGCTTCTTTACAACAGAGTCAGCAACATACCTTCCAACTTTAATATTTGGTACGTATACGGGCTGGCTTTACCTCAGATACATGCAGAGGAAACCAGAAACAAAACTTATTGGTGATCCTAGTGACGATTTTGCATTCTCTTCATTCTTTCCGGAATTTTTTAGGTATTTTAATTCTTTTCCATTCCTATCTTTATCTCAAACATTACCGAGTTTGTTTGAAGTCATCTTACTGTGGATCTAAATGTGTCTTGTTTGGCAAGCAGACCAGTCATAGATCCCATTGCATCAATTTTTCACCGGATGTTGTGTGGAAGAACTGAAACTTCTGGTGATGGTCATGGTTATACATTAGAAGGTGCACCATTGCCTGGTTCAGACCCTATCGAGGCATCCAGAAGGAGGTAATTTTCCTGGTTTCATGCAATTATGTTAAATTGATTGCATGTGGAAATCAAACAAAATTTTCATAGTTTAAGTTCAATGCATAAAAGCATTCACCTGAAGCTGATTTTAAGGTTAGGTGTCAAAATTGCTCCAAGGTTGGTTAGGAGAATGAAAAACATTGTTGGAAAAGAGGGATGGTGAAAATCATTGTAAAAATATGAGTTTGTACAAGGCACATAGCAGCTGCAACAACAACAATAAAGCAACTTTATTAATAACAATGATGTGTGCAGTAGCAAAACAACTAGTTACCTAACAATAAAGTATGACAGCAACACCATCTTCATCATCTTTTTGGCTAAAATCAATTGAAGGTATATTTAGGTAGTTGCTATAAGGGAAAGCAAACTATATGTAGTTATGATTCATTATCTGCTTTGCAGAGAAAGAGGGGCTAGAGCACTTGAGGAAAGATTGGCTGCTGAGCAGCTGGCTGCAGCACGGAGTGCAGAAGAGTCTAAAAAGGATGCTGCGGAGGATGTTTGATGGTTGGAGAACTCATCTTTCAAAGCCTGACAACCAATTTAACAGTGTTTGTATCTTGACAACTTCAGATGCTGTGCAATGTATGGAGATAAATCTTTTATATTTTTTTCTTTTTTTTTTCTGGATTCTGGTCGACAGTTTTATTTGCATTTTGCCCTGGATTATGATCCTCAAAGTCATCGTACAAAAAAAAAAAAAAGTTGCCATTTTACGCGTTGTTGTGGTTTTTCACAATGACTCCTCTGTGTTCTTCCTCAATATATTATATAGAGCAGAAATGGATTACAAAAAATAAAATAAAAAAAGGTATCCCTTGAGGTCACTAGAAAAACTACTTTTCATTTTTTCCCTTTAATATTTTTTTGGTAAAACTTGTTTCCTTTGTTGCCATTAGGAATGCGAAATTGTGTAACAAAACTTTGGACAAGATGAATATTTCCCGTATGAGTAGGACAATGGCAGCTTCTTTGTGCACGAATTGGATTATGAATTGATTACTTCCCATTATATGTTTATTCTTATTCACCCTTGAATTAGATTTACATTAAAAGATTGGACACAAGTGCAATAAATGTACGAAAAGCGGAAATAAATGCATGAAAAATGGAAGTTCTCTCATTTCCAGGGAGTCATCCATCCAACGGTCCCGATGTTGTAACTCCACCCCAAGACAACGATCCACTGGAGACACGATTCAAGAAAAATGAAAACGAAACATACAAACTAGAAATATCCACTCTTGCACCTGGGACGAGAAGTCCCTTTCCAGTTGATTCAAACAAATTTACAACATCATGCACGCTTTAGTTTGTATCAAGAGCGTTAGTGATACAACTTCCACAGCGTATAATGTAACCAACGGTCTTGACAATAACGTGAATCCCGTAAAAATGAGTATGAATTGAGACAAGAATTGCAAGTTGAATCAAACCCTTTCCCCGGAGTTTTACGGAGCAACTGTGACGATGTCATAACATCAGCAATTTTTATCTGTTCTGCTGCTCAAATCAGCTCTCAAATACTTCTCCAGCAAAATACTGTTTGTGGACCATTTTTCTGTAATCTGTAGAACAAAGTAAAAAAGATTAAATATTTCGTGCCGTAGTGAAATGAAACATTTCATGACTTCCGAGATGAAAGATACCATGAATGCAAACGTTATAAATGATGGCAAATCACGAATAATCAATGTTATCAGGTTTGCATGCTGATAAAAGAACATAAATTTTCTGCATAGTCATGATATCATATTATAAAAAGAAATGCCATGTTTAGGGATCAGGTTTTAGCACAATAACTGCTGACAGTTCCAAGGTGTTTATAAAACATGGAATTTACATTAGCAAGAACATCCAGAAGTTACCTCAAGTTCTCAAAGCTCACTTTAATCTAGGCCATTATATTTTAAAATAATATTAATAAATTAAGCGGGAATGAAGTTAGCATATAAATCCAACCTTCCTTATTGTTCAACAGAGCCGCAGCATAGCTGTTCAGTGGACTCTCTGGGTTAGGTTCTGCAGACAAAAGCACTAAATAGTTAGAAAAGGATTAAAAAAAAAAAAAAGAATCCAGATTTATCAATTTTGAAGGTCAATCATTTAGGGAAGAGCAAGCTGACCTCCCAATAGACTTTGAATGGACAAAAGAATGGTTCTGCAATCATAAGCTGAAGACCACTTGTCCTATGGCAACATATAGAGAGCAATCAAACACTTCATGAGAGCAACATTTAAACAGAAAATAAACAATCCCAAAATCTTTAAAAACAATACTGTGACCATGGTAGAAGTATATGAATGAAAACACAACACATTACTTGAGTTACTAAACTTCCATAGTATCGTGGAATTAATGCAAAATTATACTTCATTGAAAATTTCATCCCGGAAAAGGATTGAAGCTCCTCAAAATGCACAGATACATTGCACCAAGTTAGACCGAGACACTTTATGTCAAAGCTTTACAAACCTACCGCGCAACCATTCAATACCAGTGATTCATGCGATCCTTCTATAAACAGATATTCACCAAAGTATTACTTGCATCCAGTTAATATCATATCATATCAACTAGGATGCAAAATGTCCAAAAGATCATTAGATATTTGATAGAAAACCCCTAAAAAGGACTTAAATGTTTCTTCTATCTCATCTTTATGGAGTTAATTAACACATAATTCTAATAAAACTCTTTTATGAAGCCAAGTGATACCTGAAGGATGTCAAGGCATATGTTGCCAAATTGATCAACATTTGGATGGAAGCACATAGTTTCAAACTTTATTTGAGGTGGCTTGAAAGGATAATCCATCGGAAAATGCAAAGACAGTTTGTATGATAAACCTTCATACAGAGTTCCTTTTCCACCCTCAATTGTGCCAATCCAAGTAAAAATGCTCTGGCCTTCAGGAAAGGCCGAGACTCCAAGATCACCTCCACTCATCTGCATATACAAACACTACTATATTTAAATGCAAAAAAGGTTGCAAACATGATTAAAGGATACTTTATTGAATTGACAATGAAACTTTTACTATACAACCCACACAAAGAATTCAAATGACTACTAAACAAATTTATTTTACAAAGAAAATAATTAAAAAAAATCTCAAAGCTTGGAAACAATTATAAAAAAAAAAAAAAAACAACTTATTTCACCTGTCTTGATTTTCTCAGGATTCTAGAGGAGGAAAGTTCAAAGAATACATACCATGAGAGACATCAATTCCTTCTGTAACCTGCAAAAAGCATATAAAGTTCAATTATTATTATTCTTCTTCGGCGAAGAAAGTGTGGCAACTGGACCAATTAGAATGTTTCGGTAAATTTTGAAAATTTCATAAGCAATTACATAGCAAAAGGATTCACAAGGTTTTATTCTTTCCACAATTTGCTCAACAACAAACAGAGATAGGATCTTATAATGCCGCTACTGTTTCACTCAGTTTAAGTAAATATATAGCCAAAAATAAGCAATTCATAATTTCCTTCTCTAAGCTTTCCCGGGAACCACTCAGAAATTAATAGCTAAGTATTCATCAAAGAACTAAATACAAGATTAAGACTTTCCTTTTCAATTCGCCAGTTTTCTCGAGAACCAAACACAAAGTTTACAAATTATGTCGGGAGCCAAACGAAAAATTCAGAAAGGCAAAAAACAGTCACTGAAGAAAAACTAACCTCTGAGTTACAGATGTAGTATCAACGTTGTTAGGAGCAGCAACCAGCTGCTTCGATACAGCGACAGGTGTACGTCGCCGATGGATCGACGAATTATCTACCGTCGAATTTGGCCGCACCTCCATCAACACAATCACTGACCAACGGCCGATGATAGGTGATGATAACGATGACGATGATTCTTGATTGCGTTATTGTTTGGTTTAGTTTTAAACAAGGAGATGGAGATAATTAATGGAAAATTCTCCATTTATTTATTTATTTATTATTATTATCAAGTGAATAATAGAGACACGCACGACGTAACCGGTTCATCGAAAGAGCAGGAATTTGAAACCGTACTTAAAAGTAATAATATAATAATTGCTCGAATTAACAAATAATTATAATTATAATAACCAACTAATCATAATTTTTTTTTAAATTTTGTTTAACCAAATTACATTTTGAAGCCATCGTAGGTCATAATTTCTCAATAATGAAGGAGTTAGTTCCTACATTGTCAAAATTGTATTTTATTAGATATTAGAGATTTCATTTTTTAATTTTTAAAGAATATTTTTTAAATATTAATTAAGAAATTAAAAATAAATTTAAACAAATTTTTATTATTTTTAATTTACAAATTGTATAAATACAAAAGCATTGATTTTATATTTTTAAGTTAAAAAATAAATAATTTACTAATTATCCAAATTTCAGATAAAAATTAAAAAAATAAATTCAAACATTCATTATATTTCAAACTAATTTAAATAAAAAAAATTTAAAAATAATTATATTTATTAATAAATTTATTAAATTACTCATGTTACTAAATATTTTATTAAAATGGTCAAATAATATGTATTTTTTAATCATCAAAATTAAGTACGAGAAAATATAATATTATAAAAAAACTCATTATTTTATTTTTAACCTCTACGCACTTTGTTTGATTTTAATTATTAAATAAAATTTTTATACCAATATATATTATTTTATTTTTTATAAAATAATTAATAATATAATTAATTTGATAAATATATTAATAAAAGAAGTTATTTTTAGAAATTTCTCATTCAAATTTTAATAATTAAAAAACAATGGCTATTTGAATACATGAACAAAGAGGTTTCAATCAAGACAAGATATACATACACCTATGATTATAGGGATATGGAGCAACTCTTTTAAAGTTAAAAGAGGTCTAGAATCACATGCTGGAACACCAAAAAAAAAAAAAAAAGACAAAATTTTATTGAATTCGTGTACTGTTTTCTCCAACTGGACGTCCATATATGTCAGCGTTCATGCATCTTTGTTGTCCCGCAGGGGCTGCAGTTTTATGTATGTACGAGAAATGTACACATAAAAGACTAAAAGAAGATTGTCCCTTCAATCCAATCTCTGTCAGCTGAATCAGTTTGCGAAGGAGAATTCGTGTTGGACACGAATGGATCCAGGACCTGGAGGCAGCTGCATTTGCCCTGGTTCTCGAGCTACCATTTCTTGTTCACTGGATTCTCCATGCTTGGGAGACTCGTTGACTTTGGGGCGGCGCGGAGAGTGAAGACTCTCGGGATCCCAGCGTTCGTTGTCGTAGTTCGAGAAGTTGGGGTGCGTGGGAGAGTTGTGGTAGCTGTCAAAACTTCGGTGACGATAGTTTTGCAGGAGATGAACTGGGGACATTCCATGTGTAGGAGTTGCTGGCCGTGTGTTAGATTCAGAATGTCTGCCGTGTTTTGTGTGTTTTTTGGCCATCTGGTGCCAGTTCTTAAGTGCTGCTGCTACTCTATCGTTGAATATTGTTGGTTTCATTGTAGAACCCATCTAAAGAATCAAATAAAACAACCAGTTGATGATGAATTTACAGGTTTTTGAAACATTGCTCTCATTTGTTAACATATAAATCTGTTTACCTGCGTCACTAATGCATAGAGTGGCAGAGTCACATAACTGCATACAATCTGAATGATCACCCTGAAAACATAAACAATTTTGTGTTAGACATTTTTATCAGAAGTTTGTCACAGAAAATGCTATATAGTGTAATGAAATTGTACCCCATTGAGATTCTGATGGCGATGTCCTCGGTTTTCTTGTGGTAGCAAGAATTTATTGTGAATTTATACTGGAAAACAGATCAAATATGTATTAGGACATAGTATATACTAGATCACTCAGCACTTTGTAGCAGAAAATCCTGAAATGACTGCATAACTGGAAGTATAGAATTGTTTTATGCTTACCGTGCTCCATATGAAGAAGGCTAGCTGAAATGCATTCTGAAATGAAGAAAGCAGAGGGTAAAAAAAAAAAACAGATAAGCAAAAAGCTTGAATGTGTTTAGATGAAACATGTAACAAAGAGAAGATGAAAGGTACCTGAAAGAGAACCAAGTGAATGAGAAAGAGAATGAATCGCGGGCGTCCAAACCAGAAAAGTTCATCCCCTGGCTGAACGACAGGTGCACCTTTCACCACATCACCTCTGTCTCGAATTCTCAGCCCCAGTTTAGTTATGATCACTTGTAGCTTAGCCCCAACCAATAGGATTATCTGCCGAAATTCACAACTCATATTATGATCCTCGTTTGTAACAACAAACCCAGAATACAATTTAAGAAAAATGAAAATCTGGATTCGGGTTGGCATTGTCCTTACAAATAACGGAATAAATGGTAGCCAGAGATAAGCATACCATCCTGTAAACAGAAACAGATATAGAAACATAAGCAGATTAGAAATTTGATCAAAGCAGACATGTTTACTGCAGAAAGAGCAGAATTTGAGTTACAGTTCAGGCCCAAATTACACAATGTTCATGTTAAAAAGCTTCAGAACTTACCATGTGTATTGGTGAGCAGGAACAACATTGCAATGAACCATAGAATTGGACTGCGTGCACAAAATTAAGTCAGCATTGCAAAGAAATCAATAAATCAATCAAAACTATGCTGCCTGAGAGCACCAACCTGATTCCCACCACAACTTTGAAATCTTCTTCTAGTGATCTGCTGATATATTTCTGGAAGTCGAACCTTGTTTCACTTCCAGGAGCCAAATGTGCCTGAACTCGTATATAACACAACAATTCAACCTCTTTTAGCAGTGAAATTTACATGTCCTTCCCAGCCAACATTTCATAAAATCCTAGACTAGAATTTAATCTAACAATGTAAATTTCAGTTACCATGATGAATCCATGTCTCAGTGCGAGGTAATCAACCTTGGTAACAGACCCAAAGAATTGTCTGAAGAAACACACCTGGTAACAAGAAGAAATAGTTTACGTTACCAAATAATTATTTAATATGAAAGATAGTGAAAAAGAAATAAAGGGGAATGAATTGCATCCTTACAATCCACAAGCTAACTGATGATTCGCTCCAAAAATTTAAGTGCCTGCGTCCGAATGATGTGTCCCTTGTAAACCTAAACCTCTCTGGATCTGCAACAGATAAGTCAACGAATTTAGGCCAAGAAAAGCCAACAAATTGAGTTCTAATTTCTTTTAATAAATGAATTGAATAGTAAAATTGAAGACATTTCTGCAGCAAGAGTTGTGGCGTTGACGCACTCCCCAACAATTAATGATAATAATAATAATTGTCAACGCTTGTCCCACCAGAATTCAGAAATGTCATATTCCTCCTCCTAGCTACTTGTTTACAAAACCTTTCTCCAAGATTATTGGAGGATGGAAGTAGTAGTACAATTTTGAGTTCAAAAGGTGTCCAATTTTTATAGGAAACACAAGTGGACTAACTTGATACTTAGGGGTTGCTTTTTGGTAGGTTTTTTTAAAATCAAAATGACCCCATTTTCGGACATATTCAAGTTCTTAGTCCAAATTCTAAATCTGTTGTTTTTGTGATCAAATAATTCATGCTTATACGGAATTGCTTCTTCTTTGTTTCCCTCTAAAATGGAAAATCCTTCGAACTAAAATCTCATCTCTTCTTTTAAGTTAAAAATAATAATTATATAAAAAATTAGGATTTTTTAAAAAAATTATATATTTTCAATTAAAATTATAAAAAAAATTTTAAGTTTGTACAATAAGTATAAATCTGCCTTAAAATTGAACCATAATAATAAATTTAAAAAAAAAAAAAACTTTGGATAGCTTAACGTTACAATGTGTAACGAAGTGAACTTAATTAAATACCATTGTAGTATTGATATTCAATCGTTTTTGTCTCATTCTCCCATGCCTTCCATTTCTTCATCTGCAAATACAGACAAGCATTAATTTACCGATCGGAGAAAGACAGTCAGATAAAATAATGATAAAGGGGGCAAATATTATTTACCTTTGTTCTTCCCAAAGCCAAGGTGACGATGCAGTAAAGGACATGAAAAGCAGCCAATACAAAGATGAATATATGGAGCTGGTGAATCGCATATGCAGACACAAGAGCAACTTTTCCCTGAAAATATTTTTTAATAACTCAAGTGAACAACTTTTCCTTTCCATTACAGGTATATTACTAACCACTTGCAGTTTACTAATTTATTCCATTTAATCCAAACAAATAAATAAATAAAAACAATAAAATGAAAAGAACAAGGCAGCATATAACCACAAGTAAGGTGTAGTTCTTGCCTTTTCCGCGCACTTGTCATAGGCTTTTGCTGCTAAACTCCGGCGAGTACTGGTTTCGCTGGGATCCAAGAAGGAAAGAAGTCTTCGACGACCACTCTTTTCATCGCCATATATCCTTGCCTGATCTTCTTTAGAGCAGGGATGCCAAGTATTTCCAATATTATTTGGAATACAAATATCAGAAATTAGTCCTGATGACACTGTTAGCAGCAACGATATGAATCCCATAAGCATAAGTTCTGCACAAACAAAATTGGCCCATGATATTAGAAGTCGATTCCCATGTCCAATAACTTCTCTTTATTTCATAAACTGGAATTAATTAACCTGAAGGAATGGTCATGTTTATTACCTGCTTTAACTTTTTCAAGTGCTTCATAAAGTGCTTTCTTGTGTCTGTTATTTAACCACTGCCAAAGAAAGAAAAAAAGTTGCAGTAATATCAGTACTTGTAATCAACGTCTCAGGCTAGAGTGATTGATATGCCTCCGGACTGGTTTATATAGAAAGTTTGGAGTTTCGAATCTCGTTCACCTTTCCCACAATGTGCATAACATGTTCTATGACGATTGATATAGCAATCAACACAAAGAAGACGACGGCAACAGCCCACGTCGGAGTTTGCTGCAACGAACGCTCTTCAACTTGTTCCTCCGCCATGTCTTCTCTTCCGTTACTCTCAGTAAGAAAACAACAACCAAATATAACTCTGAAGTCGTCCGAATTTCTGCCCAGAAATGTTCAGAAAAAAAGAAGACGAGAGAGATGACGTATTCGCAAGTTATTGCAATATCACACGCGGAATCCCGTTTGCATATTATAGACTTGTGTTCTTGCCAAGGGAGTGTGAGCTTCTTGTATTATTGAGAGCCGGGCAGGTCATAGCCGAGGACTTTGACCAATTCTTCGAAAGGGAGAGGATTAACTCGTTCTTGAATACGTGCGTCAATGCAAATTCACGTGGATAATTCAATTAAAAGAATAAATCGAGAAAACAGAAATAGAATGAACTGAAATAATTTTATAAGCATGTGAATATGTAAATCAGCAGAACTTCCAAAGACAGACGACACTGCGTTTTTAAATTTTTTGTTCTTGGTTGTTTTTGCAATAGATATGCCTTTTCTCCTACGGTTGTTTTCTTGCTTGACCCGTACTTGGTCTATCTTAATTAGCCATTAATTATGGATTAAATTATTAATTGTGGGTTAAAATTAAACTATTAATTAGTGATTTTTAGGTGTTTTGTAAATGTTTTTTTTTCAAAATTATTTTTGATAAAATTAACCTCTAATTTTTTAGAAATTAGTTTTTAAATCTTATTTTACACATAATTAAATTGATTTATGGGTTTTCATGAATTCTCAGAATAAGAAAATAGTGATTTCATTCCTATTTTTAATGTTATGTCGCCCACTCTTAATTAATAATTTGCTTATTTAAATACAGGCCAGGAACTCATTTAATATAAAAAAATAAATTAGATTTGTATTTAAAATTATAAAAATATATGGACGTAGATGATATTATACCCATACCTCGCTAGCATACTAAACTAAACTAATTTCTAGCATTGATATTCGGTCAATGCAATTTTTTTTCCCTCTATTATTTCAATAATGATTTGAGTATTACCCCACTTGACCCGATCATTTATAGTCACCACTCTTAGTAAATTCAAAACTCACATCTTAAAATATTTTAAAATTAAAATTTTTAATTTTTAATACTTAATTGTCGTGAATATGTACAATTTTATCGTATATAAATAAACTAATAAATATTAATAGTCAAATAAAAAGCATATGCTTGTCAATTTTTACGGGTATTGTTTAGTATGGAGGTGTTATGAGTTTTAAATTTTAATAAACAATTTTTTGAGTGAAGGTGATATTCAGTCCTTTCAAGATAGGAGATTGAAGGGGGTCATTAGGAAGTAATCAATTAGGAGAAAAGTCCTAAACCCTAATTGTCTGTCTAATTATTGAGAGCTAAAAGAAGGAAAAAGAAAAAAGAAAAAAGAATGAATGAATGGTCGTCCCTATTAGAACGTTGGTGAAATATTTAATTAAAAATTTAGAATTTAAAGACACCCTGTAGACTTGTTCCCTCATCAAGTCTTTGAACCACTATAGAAATTGGTTGTTCCCTCATCAAGTCTTTGAACCATTATAGAAATTGGTTAGCGGTCCCTACACCTTTTATTTTCCAGAATCAAAACGAGCATTTAAAGTGCGTTTGTTTGAAGAAATATTCATTTCAAGAGCAAGTGTTTGTTGTATGTATTTTTAAACATATTCGTATAAGTTTTTTTTCGAATATTTTTAAAATTATTAAATCAATTTAAGAAAAAAAGACAATAAGTGCTTTTTTTAAAAATTTGTTAATTATAAAAAAATTATATATTTAAAATTAAGGTTTGACTACAATACACTTTTTAAATTTTATATTTTTTTTTAATTTTACGTTAAAAAATATAAAATACATGTTGTGTATGTTGGCCAAATCATGGAAATTTCGGGGCTGTGTGGCGTTAGAATTGTACAAAAAATTAGGTAGAGGAATCGAAGATTATAAGGTATTTGGTGAGTCCTAGTCTTAGGTTTGCCACTTTTTCTACAATATTTTGAGGTTAAAAATTACAACAGGGTTTCCAAGCTTGACGGGGGAAGTTTCATATGGGGTTCGTGTGGTTTCCTTTTTGGCAGAGAATTTTACAAAGTCTTTTTGTGTCGTTTTAAATACGACGCATTTGCGTTATCTAGAATTTGAAACTTCTTTTGTTTAGAAATTTCGTATTCCCTCCCTCCAAACGAAACCAAATTCAAACATGGTTGATGATATTGAACGCCAAGTTGAAGTTAACTGTTGCAGATTATACAACATATGCTTCAATTCAATTTCATTTAAATCAATCAATTCAATCTACATCAGCCAGCTTTGATTTGTATATTTTCTTAACTCGCCTTCACTTTTTATGTTAAATGTTGAATTAATAAATTTTTTTGTAATTAAATTTATCAAACAATGTTAATTTAATTTATTATTATATATTTACGAGATAATTTTAATTTTACAATATTATTAACGTGATATTCATTAGTTTTATTATTTTTTTATTAATATTTAAATTTTTATTATACTTGCCGATGAGAATTATATCTTACCTCACACATTAAAATTAGAGAAATAATTTTTATTATATTTTTATAATTTATTTGATAAATTTATTAATAAAAATATTTTTTTAATATTTTCAAAAAATAATGAAGACTCAAGTAAATATATATAAAAGAAAAAAAAAACAGTATATTGGGGATGCAAGTGCAAGTGTCTTGTCCGTGTGAAGTCGGTATGTCAATCAAAATTCGGTTCAACAAATGCCACCTTCCATGGCATTGGGGGTTCCCTTTCCTGCGAGGTTCCTTGCATCCTCCAAATTCTTTGTGTTGTCTCATTTCCCTAGTGAATTCAGATTGAAACAACTGGGGATGCTGTAAAAAAACAAATGTCATTGTGTCACCGGCACAATGTTGCACGTACAACAACGCTCACAAATGAGACTGTTTCAGAGTTAGTTTTTATGAACACGTAAACTAATTGATTTTTATCTGTCTTGATCTCGTCAGAAAGACAACTCTTAAACTCCGATCAACTTTTACATCGGAATGACCAAATCTTTTACATGGGATTAGAGCAACTAGCATGCTAGAAAAGTGGTTGCAAGACATTACTCCTTTGAGGCTGAATAATACAGTGACCTCGTCAATTAAAACCAAAAAGTGGAAGACGACGCCTGCCCAGTTGGTTTATAATGGCAGTCACAGAATACAAATTATTATAAGTTGAACGCACCGATAATAACCCTTGAATGTCAGTCAACAGGACTCATAATTATTTTTTGAAAATATGAATGGTTAGAAATACGATCAATTTTTCAAATACCAGTAAACTACGAAGAAGAAATTATATATCTGGTGGATCAGGTTAGGTGAGCCAGAAGAAGAACAATGATGTATTCCCACAATGATCTTTATCCACAGTTCCCATTGTCATAACTCTGATGTGTCACGATGATCATATATCTATGTCACCAGAAAGAGAATTAATATTGAATATTTAATTTGGTTAACAACTAAAGCAAGCATGATTAGTGTTTTCAATCAAGGACCAACTAATTATCTACTAATCATAAACCGGGTTTTGAATTGCTTAGAATCCAATAATCAAGCCGAGCTTTTTCTTTTAAATAATTTTTTTAAAAAAAAAAGTCAAATCATTAATAAAATAAATAAATAACTCTCATTAAATCGGACAGTCCTAATCACTAAATAATTATTATAAAATAATATGTAAAATACTAATTTTTTTTCTTTTTTTCTAACACTAACAGGAGACTTTAGTTCAGTTTTTGCTTTTGTTTAAGGCCTTTGGTCCCAAATATAGTGAAAGGTACATCATACAACTTGCTCCTTCTTTATTTGACCTGGTTTTATCAAATATTTTTTAAAAAATTTATAATAAATTTTATAAATATATATATATATATATTTATTTTTTAAACTATAAATTGACTAATTAAAAGATAAATATATTCGTGATTTATTTATTTTTTATAAATAAAATTTTAATTTATTCATTTTTATTAAATTTTTAAAATTTTATAAATATTTTTTTTTCTAGAACAAGGTAATTTTAATTATCTATTCACACATCTCAAATTTATAAAATAATAATAATAATAATAAATTACTTACTATTTTATACAAAATTTATAATTTATATTAAAAATAATTTTTTTATATAAATATTTAAATAGTGTTAATTAACAACAATATATATTTTTAATTATTACCATTTAAAAAAAATTTTGTACCACAATAATTATATTAAAAAATTTTAATATAAATTATTTTTTAAATAATATAATAATGTATTAATAATATTTATTTTAAATTAATTAAAATTTATATTATTAAAAATTAAATATAAATTAATACTTAATATAAAAAAATAAAAATAATTAAACAAAAATATATAAATTAAGATTAATTTGTGAAGAATAAATAAATTAAGAATATATATATCTTTTGTTTAGCTAATTAAGGATTAGAAAAAAAATAAGTATATCTTTTTATAAAATAAAATTATCACAACTTTTAAAAAAATACGAAATAAAAACCTTAATTTAACTCGTGATAATACGAGAAGTGGTGTAATGACAATTGCTAAACTTCGTACCAAATTGTATGATTGAAAAAACTCCATTACTGTGGAAAGCACCGAAAGATAAAAGAAAGATAGAGCCGCGTCAGGGATATGATCTTTGGAAATAAAGCTAAATTCCCATATCTTTAATTTAATTAATGCGTACAGAGAAAAACAAAGAAGAAGACTGTCATATTTATATAAAACATTGAAGCCCGCGATGCCCGTAACTCAAAAACAACTGCATTATCCCATCTTTTGAGCACCAAGAAACCTTGATTGAGAAAAACTTTCGTGCAGAGAATGTGGAATTGCTGCTGGCCTTCAGCTAATAAAGCTGCTCTCTTCGGTCTCTGTACCACCTCCACCTGTCGTAATTAATGAAGTAAATTCAGAAGCATGAGCTAGCAGCAAGGGAGAGAGAGAATTTATAATCCCAACCAAAGTATGAGAGCTTTCTTCTTAAAAAAAAAAAAAGAAAGAAATCGATTCAATGGTTAAGTTAAAATTGTGAATCTATAGCTAACAAAACTAATCTGAAATACAGCATTTGTAAATAATTAGCACCGGTTGAACATGTAGTTGAGAAATTACTAGAATTGTTTGAGAGTATGCTTAGAGAAAGCACTTCCAAGCAAACGAGTATTCTCTGAAAAGCATCTGAACAGTACTTTTTCAATAAGCACTTGTCAGGTGCTTCCATCAAAATGAAAAAGGACTCGTGGGTTTCTCTCATTTTCCAATCAAACCAGACAATTTTCATCAATTCTTTAATATTATTTTCTTATGCTATAATTAATCATCAATTAACAAGAGAGTTTATTTGGAAAGCAAGGGCTAAGTTAATCTCAACTCACCAATAGTAATCCCATCTGGGTCGGATTTTGGACATCCGGTTTTCGCCATACGGATAATCCGTTTCTGCCCTTCTTGTATTTTCGAAAGCACAACATCCAATTGAATAAATCCCAATCAAAACCACGACCATCACAATATTAAGAACTGAAAGCTTGTGCCAATCCCTTGTCACATCTTCAAGAACTCCAGCTTTGCATGAATCACACTCGTAGCAAAGCAAAGTTGGGGCATTATTCCACCGGTAACAATCCGGATCTTGTGCCACCATTGCCATGTTGTAATTGCATGAAGTTGGTGGCTTACAACAACCAGACTGCAAAAATCAAAAACCCCAACTCAGAAAATGTGAACATCTGCAAAAGAGAAGAGCTAATTAACTATGATTGTAATTACCTGTATGGGAGACATATCTCTTTGAAGATAATCAACAGGAGTCCAAAGGGCAAGTTTTGCACAAGTTTTTGAACCTAATAAGCAGCTTCTAATTGTCCTCCAATAATTAGGATCCTTAATTCTATTTCTCAACCAAGGTGAATAATCTTCAAGGTGATACTCTTTGTACAACCTCCCGGGAACTTGAACACCACCACCTCGGCTTGTAACCACGAAGCCAAATATGGTAAAACCCATTAAAGCAGCAATAAGAAACAGCATGACTACTAAGTACAGCCACAGCGCCCATGCCACATGAAAGCATGCACCAACGAAACCAGCCAGAGAAATTATGAGAACAACAAAACCTATAACTAGAAGAGGAGTTTGAAGGAAGCTTTCACAGGTTGTTCTGTTTCTTGCCATCCATAGGCCGCCGCCGATAATCGGAATAGAGGCTAAGAGTGTGAGAAGGTTCAAGAATCCGATGACTGTGTTGCTAAATCGATACATGATAGGCGATTAATTTTCTAAAGTGTGTTGCTAGCTAGTCTGATCTCTATATAATTTGCATGCTGTGGTATTTTCTATCTTTCTCGTTCTTTTTGGCAGCTTCTTTTCTTGCTACGGTGTGTCTTCTTCAGCTTTTTTTCTTTAATGGGTGACATTGCTTTTCTTTATTTTAGTTCATGCAAGCTTCAGAAATTCAAAATGTTCATCCCCTTTTGCCCAATTTAATTTTCCTTTATTAGGGTATTTTAAAAACTTTAGTTGATAATGATGGATGCAGAATGAATAAACTACACTTGGTCATTAAGGAACTTTATATAGAGAATTGTGCAATGATTAAATGCCCTTTAATCACATTATGCTTTGACAAAATACACAAAGTAATCAGTGAAAAGGTTTGGATCATCTCGGAAATAGTACAATTATTTGATAATACAATACAATAATACACAATAATTAATTAATTTAATAAATAATTTTAAATAATAAATTTTTTTTGTATTTATACATAATAATACTTAAATTAAAGGTGTTATAAATTTTGTCATACGTCTTCAGTTATTAGTTTTCGATATTTAAATACAAATATTAGTTTTAAACTATAGATATATAGAGTAATTACCAACTCTCAACATTAATAGAATCGATTTAAATTAATTAAATTATAAAAAATTTTAACAAAAAAAAGTGGAAAAAGATGTTAATTTTTGTTTAAAGAAATTGTCAGTTTTGAAAAATCTAATGTTTAGCTAATTGATAAAAGATTAAGGCTGTAGATAAGCACTTTCAAGTAAAATAGTTTTCATAAAAGCATTAGATGGTGCTTTTTAAAAAAATATTTGATAAGTGCTTCTTGAAGAAGTTTGATAAAAAAAAAATTATGTACATAGTCATAAATAAAAGAATTAATTATCCAAAATATTATTATCTACTTTCAAAAATCTCTCAAATATTTTATAATTGTTACTCATTAATATAATCTCTTGGGTCTAGAATAATAGCCTTGCTTGATTCAATCCCCAAACAAGTGAACCAAGAGGAAACTTGTTATCAAGAATCAAGAAGCGAGAAGAATCGATGCAGAATGCAATTTCCAAGGCAAGGAAAGAATATCTTGAAGGAAGGCCATTTTGGTAATTTCACAAAAACACACACCTATAGACCATACGATATGATCCATCAGAAATTTCATAACCACAAACACAATTCGGATATCTTTTAATTTGATGCTTAAATGATGCCAATTAATAGAACGGAACAGAACATTTTGATGCTTTTTCTTCCTTACTTGTCTACTCAAATTCTTTGTTTAATATTATACAACAAAAAATGACAATTAATTAATTCAAATAAATCTGTAACAATTACACATAATCAATCAAGCTAATTAGCTAATTAATTATCAAATTAATGGACTAAATTAACCCCCACAAAAAAGAATCTAGAAAAGCATATTTCCGGGCAAGGGTTCATTCTTCAAAAAATGATGAAGTAATAACAATGCAAGTCGAGGTTGGCTCAGTGGAACCTCATGCCCAGCTCCTCTCACTGTCGCATATGTCAATCCCTCGTACACTTGGCTCCAACCACCCACCTTCAAGATCACATCACAATTTTTAACAAATAAAACACTTGGTTTAATTCGTAAATGAATCGAA
This sequence comes from Swietenia macrophylla, assembly GCA_032401905.1. Classification (NCBI taxonomy): domain Eukaryota; kingdom Viridiplantae; phylum Streptophyta; class Magnoliopsida; order Sapindales; family Meliaceae; genus Swietenia; species Swietenia macrophylla. The sequence goes on from CP135571.1 coordinate 5,384,158, forward strand.
ATGTTTTAAAAGTACGAAGAGAGTGAAGTGAAGACAATGGCAAACCTGCAAGCGATCGTCCAACCAAGCATACCAGCTGATATTGGTTTGAAGCTTCAGAGCACCGATTGAGTATCGGGTTGCAGTTAACGGCAGAATTGCATCTGTGTCACCACTGCATCAAAAACCAAACCCATTGTCTTTGTAATTTAACGTTTTCTATTGCTTCAGGAAAATTTTTAAAAAAGAATAGTTACCTGTAGACCCAGATCCTAATGCCAGCAGCTATGAGTTTTTTGAAAATGGGAAGCATGGATTTTGGAGAATCAGACCAATTGGCTCTGATTGCAGAGCTGCAAAATGATTTAAGGTTGATCAATTAGTTAGATGGGCTATCAATTTCGAGAGGGAAAATTTTACCAAAAAAAAAAAAAATTCAGAAACCTGCATGTTCCCCAAGGATGATTAATCCGAGTAACATCTGCATGAAGAGCCTTCTGCACATCTAAACGATTCATGTATACTTTTGTGTGCCTAACGATGCACTCATCCGCCCCTCTGAATTTCCATGGCTGAATTAATTTCAACATATACATATATCAGAATAATTTTCAAGGCAGCAAATGAGGACATTTAGCAGAAGCGGTTTGCTGGCTCCAAAATTAAGGTCTTAAATTGTGTATTACTCTTTATTTTTGTTAAGTTCGATAAAAACACACTTTAAAAATTTATTATTTTTCAACTTAAAAATAAGTTTAATAAGAGTACACTATAAAAATTTGTCTAAAAACTTCTAAAACTCAAGATCATCCCTAAGACTAAGAGATGATTGGCAAGATTTACTAATATTAGGATAATATACATTTGACTGTTGCATACAATACAAATTTAAATATAAGAAGAAAAAGTATTATACGAGACCGATCATGTCACGTCAACAACAAGTGATGAAACTGAAGAAATTATGGGTAAATAATGTTGGCAAGGACATACCAGGGGAAGCTGTAAATTGCTTTTAAGACTGCCAGATTCATTGCAAGGAGAACTGTAAATGCTGTAAGGATCGATGTCTCCAAATTCTGAAAAAGCACGAGAGAGAGCAGTGGAACATCCATCTCGTGGGAACAGGAATGAATCATTTGGGCAAAATTTCTGTAAATTTTTGTATGTTGAATCTGAAATCAACCCATGATTCCACCAATATTCGTGCGTGCCAATGTTATCGTGATAATTATCTATCAACGGATTCCCCAGCTGCACCAAAATTCAAATTATTAGCAGATATTGATCAAATTAGGCTTATGATCAAGTATTTATGAATAAATTTGACTTACCAAGAAACCTTTGAAGTTAATTATGGGATTTTTAACACCCTTGTTACTTCGAACTATAACTTGAGATAGTTCAGGAATGTAATGTCCTGAATATAGAAAACTGAAAGAGTTAAATATGTGTTTTATAGACCTGTATAAATATATATATATATATACATATATATATTCATAATTTATTGTTAATAAAATATTAAATTTTAATCATATATAATTAATAAATCATGTTCTTTTGCGAATATTTACACTTTACAAGATATATATTTATTTAAAAATAATATTGTTTTGTAGCATATAACTCAAGTTCAAATTTTTATTTCATAAATTGTAAGTATTCTCACATAAAAATTTTAATAGGAGTAATGTGTACGCATATTGAGTTGATACATTCCTAGTTTTTAATTTATATGAGCTACAAAAGCTTATTGGAAAGTGCTTTTGAATATTTCAAAACTGCTTTTACCTCAAAAGCACTTTGTGTTCATTCTGTAATGTCTAGTGTTCGAGTAAAACACACAATTAATAAATACCCGCAAGGGAATTCAACATAGGCAACATATTAATAGAAGAAGATGGTAGGAAAAACCTGCATAGCTTTCTCCAGCAAGGTAAAAGGGCCTGTGCTTGTATTGAGGGAATCTCTCCAACCACTTAACGAGAAACTTATGAGCATCTTTAGCTGCTTTTCAAAGATTACGTTCAAGATTTAGTATTAGGCTTACCAACTTTTGAAAATTACAGACAATATTATGTTAAGACAAACAAACTTGAGCTCCACCACCTGTCCTTTTGTCACCAACACTGTATATGTCTTCTTTATTCTTTGCATAGGAAAACCCGACGCCGGCCGGCGAGTCCAAGAACAGCATGTTAGCCTCTGCAATATCAATAACTTGTTTATACGCATAATTCTACAGAGTTTTTGACGTAAGAGAAAAATGGCATCATGCTTACGTTGATTCCAAGCGTAACGATTAAATTGGAGGGTCTTTCCGTCAGGTCGTACGCGAAACGGCCCAACCTCTTCAGAGGCCCCGTATGCCACGGACGAGCAACCCGGCCCACCATTGAGCCACAAGATCAGTGGCCTCAACGCTGGCCGTCTATCGGCCGGGGCCTCGATCAACCAGTAGAACAAGGCCCGGCGCTCTTGCCGGTCCACCGTAATGTAGCCAGAATACTGTGAGAAGTTAACGTTCGGTGGCTGCCCTGGCAGCTTGATGATCCTGTCCTTCCCTTGCTCTTTCACATTGGCAGAAACTGGATACATCGACACAAAAACAAACCCCAAAACAAAGAGCAAGCTCTTATTTTGGCTTCCCATTTTCAGCAATGCCAAGAAATGCTTCTTTCGGGAGTGATTTTAATTGGATGCTAACTTGTTGACATTGACTTAAATCAATCAAGTAAAATGTTGCCCACATGTTCTTTCAGGGTCATTGATTTGTTATGAATCCGGGGGATTAATGGTTATGTTCACAAACATCAATCCTGAGTCAATAAGATTTGTTGACAGAAGCATTTTTTATTTCGCATGGTTGGTGATTTGACTTTGTTTGGAGATGGTTGATAGGCTATAAAATCAACTTTTCATTTTTTACTCATAAGAAATCATACCTAAATCCTTCCTAATTAATACCAGGAATAATTCTAATCCAGAAGAAATCGAAAGTCTCAGTGCGGCACGAATTATGACGTTGATCTGGTATACAACTTTTTGGACGGCATTGATGGCAAAGCCCAACTGGACCATGTGGATGTGATCTTCTTTCTTAATGTACGCCGTCCAAATTGGCAAATTCGATAGTCCCTAGGCTTCTTGGATCGGATGATTTAAAAAACAACAAACCCCACAAAACACACCCACAAACCCATGTGCCCCTTTCACACGCCCTAACTGTGCAATTTCACATTTGCAAATTCCTCTGACTGTATATCCAGAAAGTGAGAAAACAATGGCAAGAATGGGGAGAGAGAGAGGCCCTCTACAGGGATGCTTCTCTCTTTTTTTTCTGACTTTGTGCTGACCCTTCCTACTATTTTTTCTTTATTCATCGGAGAAAATATGTAGAATTTTATTAAGATTGATCTTGGCATGGTATTATTCTCCCAAAAAAAAAAAAACTGAAAAAATTAAAGGATTGTTTCGGTCACCGGGCGATGGAGAACAACCTAACAAATGTCAGCCTGGTATACTTGGCTTCATCCGCTTACAATACAGAAGAAAGAAATTCACGGAACTGGCCCAAAAAATGGACTAACACCGTTGGTTAAGAAGGAAATTTGTTATGGACTTGATATCAAGAGAGTATTGTGCTATTGAACGGATCAAAATATTACAGTACTTCAACCGTTACTCGACAGGTTAACTTCTTTTGAATTGGTAGCAAACACTTCACTATAACACTATTATGCCAATACGCACAATCAAACGTCCTAATTTTTTTTATTATCAATATTTTGATAATTATTTAAAATATTATCTAACACCTTTACCATTGTATTATAATTATTTATTCTTGAATGTGAAAAAATAACACTAAACCCATTTATGCAAAGTAATAAACCTTAAACTCAATAACAAAGAGAGAGTAGATGAAGCAATGAACCTACATGGCCCATAATAAGTGCAACACAACTAAGGGCTAATCCCAGAAATCCTGGCCATACATTTCAATCAGAATCAAGAATATATTCGTACAAGTATGCATCAATCTGCCATCAAGGATAAATCAATGTATAGTAGCTGTGCAATTTCAGTTATTGAAGCCGCGTAAAGAATAAATGACATATAGACAGCGTACAAGCGTGAATTTCCAAATTCTTATGACTATATATCCATAAAACAATGGCCAACTATGTAAGTTTAGAGATGGTGCCATTTAATGCAAGAATGGAGAGAGAGGCACTCGAGAAGAATGCTTCTCTTTTTCATTCTTTGTAATGTTCCTATATATGAACATTCCCACTAATTTTCAATTTATTCATAGGAGAAAATGAATAAGAGTTATTAGGTTTATCTTGGCATTGGCTTATTCTCCAAAAATGATCTGAAAAGAATAAAAGCTTGTCTAGGGCGATAGCGAGGAACCTCGTGTCCTGCTCCTGTTACAGTTACAAATGTCAGCCCCCTGTATACTTGGCTCCATCCGCCAACCTATATCACAGTAGAAAAAATTCGTGGAAATGGCCCAAACATGAACTAACACGGGCTCCATAAATATTTGAAAAAGGGCATCTCGGCTGTAACTCACCTTTCCATTGTCGTACCACGGGTACCAGTTGATAACAGTTGGTAGCTTCAGGGCACCAATGGAGTATCGAGTTGCAGTAACAGGAACCACCGCATCAGTATCACCACTGGAGAAAGAGTTCAATCAGTGATTCAGTGGCATGTCAGAGCAAAACAAAAAATCTTAATGACAGCCAATCTGAGTATGAAGTGGAAAATATCTAATTGAACTACAAATATAGCATGGTTTTGCATTGTTTTCATAATTAACAGTGTACCCTAAAAAGTATACACTGCCGTTGGGAAAATTCAGTCTATATAGGGCTTTTGAGGAACAGAGAAAAAAAATTCAAGAATAAGAAAGCAAGAAAAGAAGTAGCATTTGCAAGCCACAAAATCCTTATGTTTAATGCATAACAAATTACTGCTACTACAACAAGATGCACTCACAAAAACAAATTCTTGAAGAATACTATTATTACTGCATCAAATTCACAGGTGATCGAACAAATTTCACTAACTCTGAAGGAAGGGGGCAGAAGGAACAAAGAGAAGGAATGTGACTTGCCTAAATACCCATATCTTGAGACCAGCAGCAATGAGTTCTTTATATATGGGAAGCATAGAGAGTGGAGAATCAGCCCAGTAGTCTCCTACAATATCACTGTGAGGAAAGAAACTCACTCAAAATTTCTTCTACAGAAAATGTTGGAAAATAAGTTTTAGAATGTTTTAAACCAAAAAGATACCTGCATGTTTTCCATGGATAAGAGATCCCTGTTACATTAGCATGAAGTGCTTTCTGAACTTCTGGGCGATTAAAGTACACTTTAGAATACCTCTCGATGCATGGATCATATGCTCTAGGCATCCACGGCTGTGTTTGAGAGGAACACAGTGAGCTTAACAAAAATTAAAATTAGACCAAAAAGAAAAAAGGACAAGTAACATGAAATCAAGAAGCAACGTAAGCAATTCATTTGTTCCAGTGGTAAGAAAACTTCAAATGGAGAAGTCTCGTGCAATAAAGAGTAGCAATTGTTTCAGTCAATCAAGAGTAATTGTATATTTCATGCAAACATTCCCAACTTCCTTTCTGCCTTCTTAGTGCAATTTTTTTAGACCAAAAAGAATGCCAGCAATATCATGTACAGGCAAAGAAACTAATCGATCATAGAAAAGATTATGCATGTAGATATATTCTATTAGTGTTACTTTAAAATATTTTACTAGTTAAACCAACCAACATCAACACATTTTGTTATTTAGATATTATATAGTACCGTATCAACAAGTACTAATTTTTGAAAAATAGATATTCTGGAATCTTCAGAAATTTCTAAGAAATCCAAAATGTAAATAATAGAACAAAACAATAATAAAAGGTCCAGCCACCATAACTTAATATATGCAGTTATCTCAGTGGCCCTGTACAAATCACCCTTAAGATGTCCAACCCGAGAATATGGATAGGTATACTTCTCCTTTTCTTTTTCTTTTACTTGAACACACCAGTTTTGACAGCAGGCACATGGTGATGCCACTGTTGATTGAAACATTTATTTAAATAGAATGATGCACCGCAATGACTTCTACAAAAAACTTAGGCGGACCACAAGCATGCGAAGGGAAAAAAGGACAACTAGGGAAGATTGATAATAGTGCGAGGGGAAGGAAATAGACCCCAGATTCTCTTACTTCTTCTAACATCATTGAGTGCTGAATAGCACTTGGGGACCCTTGACAGCTTTAAGCTAGATGTGCAACAACTGCATAAAGTACCGAAAATGCCATAAATATAATGCCAAGCCCCACTCTTAAAACCGGTTACTCTATCTTACTCTGATAACTTTTCTACTGAAATAAATCCAACTATTAATCATGATATTCCCTTCACTCTGACATGCATTGCTATTTCTTCTGATAAATTATAACACAAATCGTATTCAACTTTGATTAGGATTTGTTGATACTGTCAAGTTGGTTTTGAGAATTAAAGGCAAAATTTTGAAAAAGATGTAAATGAGCAGATACCACCATAATTGTTTGGGAACATGTCCCATTGCTGAGCAGCAACAATTGACAAAAACATGTGAGGTTTCGGTCTAACTTGTATAGAGCATTACTGTGCAGTTGACACTTTTCATTGATGCAAAAGTTCACAATCATGAAAAAAGTAAAAGGACAGAGAAGGCCTTACATAATGACCCCTTAAGTTGTGCCTTAATGATGCAGTATTATTGCAAGGCCGGGTGAAAATACTGTAAGGATCAATGTTTCCCTGCTCCATCTCTGCATCTCTCAAAGCATTCAAGCAATCCAAAGAAGGGTGCAGTGAAGACACAAACTGACAGGCAACTCTGAGTTTTCGATAGGTGGAATCAGATATTAAACCATGACTCCACCAATACTCAAAAGTCCCAATCAAATCATGGTAATCATCAGTAACAGCATTTCCCACCTAATAAAAAACAAAGAAAAAAAATGAGAGGGAATTACTCACATGATGATGGTTAATTGCCATTAAGCATGGCAAACTGAGAATAGATAATTCTGAATTTCTGTGAACAATAAGTTTTATGTCTTACCATAAATCCTTTAAAATTAATCTCTGGGTTGGTCATTCCCTTGTTTCTTTCATAAACAATTTGAGACAACTGGGGAACATAGTGACCTGAAATAAATTTTTGAAAAATCACTTGTTCATCGTTTCTAATTAAATCGTGACAGCCACAACAGTAGTTTTAAAAAATGTAGATGCAAGGTAATTAAGAACCTGCATAACTTTCTCCAACAATGTAGAAATCTCTGTGCTTGTACTGTGGAAACCTCTCAAACCAATTGACAAGAAATGCGTATGCATCTTCAGCTGCAAATTTACAACACCCAGTCCCAAAAAGCATATAAAGATGTCAATTCAACAAATTCTAAGCTAAATCAACAAAATCTACATGAATCGCCACTATACTTTCACTAGTAAAAGTATAAATTAACAACTACTGCATCCACAAAATACCCGTTCTCTGATCGCCTGCAGTGTACAAATCAGAAGTGGTATTCGTATACGAAAAGCCAACTCCAGCTGGAGATTCAAGGAACAGCAAGTTTGCCACTGCCCATAAATTTGACAAAGAAAAAAATATTGAACCAAGAAAAATAATGAATCTTAAATTAATTTGGAAACAAACTGAACAAGCCTGTTATCAAAAATGTGCGCGCGCGCGCCTTGCATTCACCAATACACAAAGAAACACACCATTGTAATCATAAAAATGTAACTAAATTTAAAGAATGTGCCTTGAGATATTCACATACACTTGTTCCAGGAATAAGGATTCAAGGAAAGAGTCTTCCCGTCGGACCTAATGTGAAAAGGCCCGATCTCTTCAGCCGCTCCATAGGCAACAGAAGAGCAACCAGGACCTCCACTGAGCCACAAAATGAGTGGTCTAGACTCAGGTGCACGGCTCGCTGGTGACTCAATTAACCAATAAAACAATGCTCTCCCAGCTTGTCGGTTTACAGTTACATATCCTGAATACTGATTAAAATCAACATTTCCTGGTTGGCCTGGTAGGAAAGTGATTTTATCTTTATTTTGATCCTCTGAATAATAAGAGAAACAAGGACATAATACAAGGGACAAAAAGCAAAGAACGGAGAACAGGGAATGTCCCATGAAGTGATAAATTAAAATAAAACAAAAAGAAGCAAAACCCAGAATCACAAATCGTGAAACGTAACTGAGTTTGCAAATTATATATCAACAGAATCTTACAAAATGAATTTCAAAGTACAGTAGTCAACAAACACGAACAGAGCAACAAAACAGTTCTGAGTTTTTAAGGAATTTATCTACAGTCTTGAAACAAGGAACTGAAACCAAAAAACAAAAAGAAATCAAGCTAAACCCAGATCCCAAACTTATCTGGGTCGTCAAAAAATACAACTAAACAGGTCAGAGAATGCAGAGAAAGAGAGTGAAGAGATAAGCGACATTACATAAGATATATTTGGCATTTAATTCGATAATAGCAATGATTGTGATTGGCTGGGATGAGTCGTGAAAGACTTGAATTCCATGCGAGCTTTCAATTTCTGTTTGTGTTTATTCGTCAATTATATATTAAAGAAAGTTTCTTTTTATTCTCTTTCTTACGATTGCCCCATTGAAGCATTTGACCGAACAGCTAACAGGCGCACATGTGGTTTTACAAGCTTTTCCTTTCGTAATGAGCAGCACAGACTCAAAAAGCAATCGGAAAAATTACGGAACTTTTAACTGAACATTAATAATTACTAACCTAATTAGGTAGGGAAGGTAATAAGATTTTGAATAATTAAAATGCTTAACATAATTTTGGTTAGATCGGCAAATGTACAAGCTTGCAGGACAGCTAGGCATGATTGTGTATATTTATTGGACCTACTCGTCCCGTGTTTGGGAATGGCGGGACAATGGGGTCCGTTCAATTATTCAACTGCTATGATTGGAGAATCAGACGGTGGATTTTCCTTTTCATTTTATTTCTAATTTTGATTAGACGAAGGTTCCTCGAAGTACCGTTTTAGCAAGTTTGGGTGCGAGGCTCTCTCATTTATCGGTGTAAGTGCGTAATGATAAGAAAAAAATTCCCAACAAAAAAAATATATATATAATTTTTTTAAAAAAAATTGAAATGATTTTATTTTAAATTCTATATATAATACTAATTAATATTTTATTACGTGATAAAAGTTTTTGTAGTGCGATAATGAGTAGGAATAGCAACGGACTAGGAAGAGTTAGGAATGGTCATCATTATTCCCGTTTACATTCCAAGAGTGATATCTCTATTTTGAAAAAAGTTTCAACTTATTCATTTTAGAGTAGGAATTTTCTGAATTGGTCCGTTTTTATTTATTAATATTAAATAAAAAATTTATAAATAATATAAATAAAATTAAATAATAAATTAAAAACAACAAATATTTATTTTAATTTATATATAAATATTAACTAACTAACATATCGATAAATTAAAATTTTAATTCTTAATAAAATGATAAAAATAAATTATTAGATTTTTGTTAAATTGTATTAATTCTTACAGAAAAATATCAAATTTTTATATTAATTTGTATAAAAAATTTTATTTAATAGATAAGAAAATAAAATCTTGAAATTTATTTTTTTATTAAACATGTATTAATATACGAAAAAATAACTCAATAATACGGTGATCATTTAATATAAATCAATTAACTATTGTATATCTATTTTGTTTTTTCTAGTTCATAAAAATATAATTCAAATTATATATCTATCTTGATTTTAAAATGTAATTTTTGGATTCCTAGAGCTCTATTTTTTATTTTATATATTCTAAGTTATTAGAATGTTAATATTTAATTGATTTTTTAAAGTATACATAATAAATAATAAATGATGAAATTAAATTTATAAATAAAAAATATTAAAAAAAATCATTTTAGGAATTTTCTCAATCTTTTTAACGGTAACATTATAATGAAATATTGATGGGAAATCATGGGAAACAGGTAAAGCATTTTGATGGTGAATGATGATGGAATACTAGCGGACCCACTTAATATCCTGAGTTCCAAATCAAATCGGTTGTCTATTTGAAATTTTGTTCTGTGAAATCAACTTGGACCTCTATCTTAGGCCCACACAAAAAGCATGCTCCATGTGGGCCCGTTAAAATATTCCAAAAAAAAAATCTTCAACCCACACAAACGAGAAAGAAAACAGAACAAAAGTTACCATGACTCCATGTTCACGGCCATGGCAACATCTTGATATCTGCGGTGCGGGACCCTTGACTTCTACCCAAGTGATTATCAACGGCTCCCCCGCCCTCGTTCCTTCAAGCAGGCTGCAGCAGCCACACTTAGTAGAGCTTAACATTTGCCGTAAATTGAGGAATGCGTAACTTACAGTACACTCACTCACTAGCCAACAAGCAAAACTAAGAAACAAATATAAGAAAGAGGGGCCTACCGTGTTCTTAACTCTCGCAGAAAAGTCATAGCTTTGAAAACGATGGCTTTGGTGTGGGCCAAAAGCATCATCCCACTTTCTGCTTTATCTCCATCTCCATCGTTCCTGCTAGATTTTTTGTTCCGAATGTCCACTTTTTTCTTAAAAAACCTTTTTTCGTTTGGTTTGGTTGAATGCTTGCACGATTGCATCCACTCATTTGACATCTTTCAATTATTTTTCTCCGGTTTTGTTAAAAAATGGAAAAGCAAAATGAGAGTACTGTTGATGTTGGTTTTTCGGCTCCTAGATGCCAATCAGCGAAATCCTCTTCCTCGTTTTTTTGGTATCTCGTCTTTGTTGGTGCGGATACAAGTCATCGTTATTATTCTCGGATTGTTATTTTCGTTGCCTTCGTCCTTAGATTCTTGGACCTCAGAAGTAGAGATCGGTATAACCTTCATCCTAGGATTCTCCAACCTCGTTTTTCATAAAACAAAGTAAATATTAAGAGTGTCAGTGCGATGGACGACAACCCTTTAATCCTTAATAATATTTTTGTTAAACCTATAATCACCAGTAAAAATAATATTTAAAAAGTGAGATTAGAGAATAAATTAAAAAAAAAAAGTGTCTATTGCCTTTTTTGACCGCCCCTTCTGTGTAGATGCGTCCTCTCTTTTAAATACTTCAAGTTGACGATTATAGGTGATTAGTTGGGAGTAACCTTCCTACTCCTTAGCATTTATCTAAGTAGTGGGTAGTTATACAGAGAATGTTACTTTCAAACTAACAGTGTTCTTGAATCATTGGACATATAAGCATTGGAAGACAATGTTCTCAAGTCCTAGAGCCCGTGTGCACAAGGGTGTATGCTCAAGCCCTAAAAATTGTGACAGGTTATGAAAGTAACAAGTACTTATTTTACGATATTGATATCGAATTATTCTTGACTTGCTACGATATTCAAAAATACTATATCAAAATTAGTTAGATAATATAATTAAATATAATTTTTTAAAAATATTTTATGAATATAATGATATATTATTTTAAAAAATTTATTAAATTAAACAGATATATTTTTTAGTATTTTGATTTCATCTTCTTACTCAAAGAATTGTACCCGTATAATCAATGTGTAAGAGACACTCGTACTTACGTATGAGTTAAGAACAAACAACAAATTAAATTTCATGTGCCATTTCTATTCCAATTTTCATAAAGAAAATTATATTACTGTTATATTTTGGGACAGGTGACCCTAAGACAGTGCTCTAATGGGCTTGCAATGATTGATTGTTGGGCCTAACATATAAGACCCAATTCACCTTTGGTGTAGCCCAGCCCAACTTGAAGACGAACGGTCCATACTAGCCACCGATTGGACCCCATTCCACAATAGGGCTATAAAGGTAAATTCACAGACCATGGGGATTTTGCTTGCCCTTTTCTGCTCACTCCCTTGCGCGCGTTACTTTCATCGTGCTTTGGCGCTTGCACTGTTTTTTTTTCATTTAAAGAATGATGATTTTTAATTAACCGATTTTAGCTTACATGGACGTACTAAAAGAGTTACAAGTCAATATCAAAAATAAATATTATAGCAATATAAACCCTTACAGTTTAAAATTAGCTCAGTTTATTAAATTTGGAAAGATTTTTATTTATTTTTATATAACATTTTAAAAAATTTAAAAATATTTTTGATTCGTCTTAAAATTAAAATTGATTGTTTCATATATAATATCTCTTTAGCCGTGCAAAAAAAAAAAAAAAAATTTAAATCAAATTTAGTTTGTGTTAAAATTGATGGAAGTTTTATTTTTACTTATATAATTTTATGAATAAATTATAAAATTAATTTAATAGATAAAAAAAATTAGAGTGGAATAAAATTTGACATTCAAAACCCAATCACATCAAAAAAATATATTTCACATTTATATAGCATTTAAAAAAATAAAATAAAAAACGAACGCATTGCTAGAGTAGCTCGATCTAAAAGCCAAAAACTAACATTTTCTTATGTAGTTTCACCCCAACAAGTTTAAATAAACAATAAACCTTTCCAAAATATTTGTTTTGCCAATAAAATATACCAATGTTGAAACTCATTTATTCAAAAATCTAACTCAATTTGGATTGAAACACGCTCACAAAAATATTATAACAATAATAATTATTTTTGTTTAGTTTTAATAGATGATGTTTTTGACAATTTATTGATTTGTCAAGAGAAAAAAAAATTGTTTCATAGATAAAATTTTCACTATTTTCTTGAAAAATCATAAAATTTGCTTTGTCAAAAGAATGTTCGTCGAAAGAAACAAGTTATCTAGTAAACAATTTACATATTACTTTGATGAATCGTGAAATTTTATGATTTTTCATAAAATAATTTGTTTGTTTTATCAAAAAAATAAATTTTCATTTAAACAAAATATTCTCTAATAAAATATTTATTAATTTATGGATAAATCATGAAATTTGTTGTTTTGTGCAAGGAATTCTCTCAATCTACAAAATTACATTTGCATGGGGATATTTTTATCCAAAATATCTCTTTTTAGCTGAATTAAAAAGAAAATTTGAGATGAGATAGAATTACAAAGGAAACTAAAAATTGGATCGTAACAAAAAAAGAGTTTAGCCACGAATCCGTTAATTTTATAATGCATTTGATAATACGTATTAAATTGCATCGTTTCAAATAGACTAAATTATATTGTATTAAACCAGGCTATAATGGATTAAATAAAAATTTGTATTATATTATAAAGCATACTGAATCGTGTTATTATAATATATAAATGTTATATATAACATTGCAATATTTATATCTATTATATTACATTTGATTAAAAAATAATTTATAAACAAATATAATACTAATATAAAATAATATATTTTAATATTATATTATATTATTAAAAATCTTTAAAAAAAAAAAAAACTGGAGTGCTGGCATGCCGTGGGGGGCCAAGGGTCGAGCCTGATTAGCTGCACTTACATCATGTCTCCCAAAATATGCAATGCAATATAAGTAATTAAATTACTAATCAAATTTCATTTAATACAAATAATAAAAATTATACATTCTAATGGTGCCATCCAACTATGTTATTAATGATTTTTACGGTGTATTTTGTAACATATATTAAATTGTATTATTTTAAATTAATTAAATTCAATTGCATTAAAATGAATTATAATAAAACAAATAAAAATTTATATTAGGTTGTATTATTTTATTAATAAAATAAATAATAAATAATAAATAATAAATAATTTTAATATTATATTATTAATTTATATGTTATTATAAATTACTATAATATTATATAATAATATTACCCTCATTATTTTTGGATTGCAAATAATGCATTCCATTCTACTCCATTTTACCCTTAAACACGTTATTGTGATACAGACCAGTACAAGTCAGTTGTGAAAACAAAAATGACCTTATGGGCTAAAGTGGAATACAGAAATACATTTTAATCAAGTTGACTTAGTGTAGTAGTTAGCAATCAACGGCTGAAAGCATGGATCCGCGTATAATATGATGGTGTGCTGCCTCACGCAGCATCAATCCGTTTTTTATTAGATATTATAAATAATATTTAAAAATCTCTTTTTAAAAAGTCGAAAGCAATTAACTTTGAATTCTCTGCCATTGCGCACTGCAGAAGCCCGCATTTTTAATTCTGGCGATCGCCTCTGGTTAATTGATTCCCACTGAAATTCAGTTCTCTCTCAAGCCTCGCCGTGGCTTTTGGTAAAGGTAATTATTAAATTTCTTTGTAAAAGAAAAATAAAATATTTTTATATTTTTTAGTTTTATTATTATTATTATATGTAATTTCGTAATTTCCAGGATATTCCTGAGAAAAGGAGGGAAAATAAATAGGAAGGAAAGTCCCAGAAGGAAGCCCAACAGTCTGCCGACGGACCCAGAAGATGCCGAGGTAGATTCGCCACGTCAGTCCTAAACTGCATTTTACGCGCTTGATAATGCGTGACTCCAGTTTGATTGAATTGAATGGAACTAGAGTGGTTGCTTGCTCTCTCTGTCACGTGTGCGTTCAGTCACTCCTCAAGCTAAGCAAGTACGCCAAAGTGAGATCGTACATGTGAGTTCGCACATGCCGTGGCTTACGTGTGCCCACCATTGTAGTTTGACTTCGTCGTGGTGCGAGCTGAAACGGAACAAAGCATCAAATGACGGGTCAATAAATTACCATAAATGCCCACGATGCTTTCCCAATGTTACAAACAAGGGATCCACCGTCCTTGTTTTTCGTTTCCACTCCTCGTATCGTATTCTTTTATTGGGAGAAAATCTCTCCACTCCCTTTCATATTTTCTTTAGGGGGCAAAGTGCAATGTGCACAACAGTTTTAGACCAAAAAAGAATAAAAAATTAAGAGATTAATTGAAAACACCGACAAAAGTGTTTGCCGATTGTGTTCACGAAAAGCAAATAAAATGTTAAATCAAATAAAGCCCGTGATTAAATTTTCAAGAAGCGACACCAAATATAAGTTAACATTTTATTAGATATTTTTAGTAAAAGGGGCGAGCAATCCTATTATCACAAATCGTCAGCATACAGCACAATTCAACGGTCACGATGTAGCGGTCCTACATCGAAGGGGTGATAAGTTTCAAGATTATTGGTGAATTTGATACTAAATACATGTAACATTTGTGAATTTAAATTAATATAAAATAAATAAATTATTAAATAAATAATATTAATAATTTTTAAAAATTTAAATTTAAAATTTTTAACATATAAATTTAAATAAATGATATAATAAATTTATTTTATAATTTTTGTATTTTAAAAATTTATAGTTATATTTATTATTTTTAAAAGTATTTAGTGATATTTAAAACAAAACGAATTATTATTCATAAAAAATATTATAAAAACATTAAAATATAAATAAAATATTATTGAATAAATAGTACAACTATAATTCGTTTAATTATTTTAATAATTATGTCGAGATTAAAATTTTTATTTTTTATATAATTATTAAATTAATTAAATTTGAATTGATCTTTCGTACAGTATCATAACTTAAATTGCACATATAGTATAATTATATAGTATTCTTGCCCCTTCTATGTACAGTGATGTATTTTGTTCTTAAATACTTTTACGAATAATTTAAAAAAATTATAAATATTATACAAATTAAACTATTTATTCAATCTTGTTAATGGAAAATTAAACTATAATTCATTTAATTATTTTAATAATTATGTCGAGATTAAAATTTTTATTTTTCATATAATTATTAAATAAATTAAGTTTGAATTGTTCTCTCGTACAGTATCATAACTTAAATTGCACTTGTAGTATAATTAGATCATTGCACTATTCTTGCCCCTCATTTATACAGTGATGTATTTTGTTCTTAAATACTTTTACAAATTATTTAAAAAATTTATAAATATTATACATATTAAACTATTTATTCAATTTTGTTAACAGAAAATTAATGTAATATAATATAATTAGAATAGCGGAAAGAAACAAAATAATAACAAATAAAAGAGATTTTAGGTGGACTTATTCTATAAATTTGAATATACAATAGCTTTATTCACTTCTTCATACAAGTTATGATTGAATTTGGATAATATTTCCTACCCAAAATTGCTAAAATTGTCAATGCATGAAAAGATACACTAACCTAAGGATAAATCAATGGATTTGCTATTTACATCTCAATTAATATTTGTGATTATAATTTGTGGTGGGTTGCCAAAGTCTTTGCCTCTCTCAGGCTAAGTGATGTAATTGCTCACCAAATTTGGAGACTTAACTATTAAATTTTGTCACTAATAAAGGAATAATAGTTGTATTGTATTATTAAAATATTTATTTTAAAAATATATTTCAAAATTAAATTCATAATATAAATAATATTATGTTCTAAATTTTAATAATCTCGCATCAACATATTTTTATAATTTAAATATTATATAACTATGAATCAAATATTTTTTCGATTTTAATTCGTTAATGATTAAATTTATATATTATTTTTATTATTTTAAGAGTTTTTTATTAATTAGAATTATTGGAACTTCGTTGCATGTTTCGTTATGTTTTGTATAAGAAAAAAGTGTCTTGGTAGATGAACCGACGAAAACTGCTCCCTTGAATGCCTGCTTAGTTGGCGTGCAATCTTATTTGTCGCTTCTGCACGCAGCTCATTGATTTGTCTTGTGACCATATCAAATCTTCCATTCCATCGAATTTGTCCCATTTGAGTCAAGCGTAGCATAGTTTCAATAAATAAAAAATTTTGAAAAGAATTTAAATTTTATATTTAAAAATTTGAGGTCTGTATCGAGCAAGCGACTCTCAGTCACATATTAGATGTCATCGTACGTTCAAATATTTTCAATTATTTATTAATTATTTTAAAATTTATTTTATTATTTAAAATTATTTATTAAAAAATATATAATATACTACGTATATTAATAATTCTCATCGAATATTTAAAATAATATTATATTTAATATTTTAAATAAATAGAATAATAATTAATTCGTGTATTTAATATTTAATATTAGATATTATATGCTACAATGTGCACAGAAAATAAATGAATGGTAGAGTCATGACTTATGCCTCTTGTTTGCATTCCTTTTGGGAGGAATGTGCATTGTCACTAAAACATGCATGGTGATTTTATTATTGTATTTAAATCTTATTTATTTTTGATATAATTATATTTTTGTAATGCTAATTTTGTGTCTCGAGTTCAAAGAAACGTCACGTAATTAAACCAAACAAGTCACGCAATTAAGCTTCCAAATTATAATTTAAATGTGGATGCTAAAAGAGGATCAATAAATTCTATAATAAGAAGTATCTTATATGTATATATGTATATTTGTTGATACAAAAAATTTAATTTGGGTCAATTGTTGAAAATTTGTATTAAATATTTAAACCCAATGGTTTGGTATAACAATTTTTACAATCAATAATTAAAAATATATTGTTAAAAACTTTAATGTATTTTCTTAAAATAAGTTTGAGCATCTAACAATTAAAAAGTATGTGTAAGGGTCGTTCATCCTTCAAGCAGTCTATAATATTTTTCTCTTGATGAATTTTAAAGTTGTGATTTTATCGAGAGTTTCGTAATTAATTAATATAAAATATATATTTTTTAAAAATGTAACTATACATTTACAAATTAAAATTATGTCATCAAAAAAATATATTTATACAATTATGTAAATATTAGCATTTCAATTAAATTAACAGATATTTGTTGATTTTCCTTAATTCAAACTTGGGATTGAGGCGTTGAACCCATTTTTTTTATCTCAATTTTCTATTCAAAACCACTCCGGTTTGGTAATAAATAATAAAATTAAAATATTTCTATTTCAATTTTTTAAAAAGGAAATGCCATCTAATCCCGACACGCAAATCTCGTCATTCTTGATCTTTTCAAGGATAAATTCGTCATAATAAAAAAGGGTGGGACCAGCTAGTAACTACAGACAGAATGCAAGGGCATTTCCGAAATCGCAAAATAAGCACGCAATGTGGCCGAAACGGAAAAAAAAAAAGAAACAAAAATGGAAATAAATAAATAAATAAATTCAATAAAGTATTTTAATAGCGGACGCGAGAGGACATTGAAATATGGTTTAATGGATTCCTCGCTCTCTTGTTTTCTTTTCTCAATCTCTCTCTCAAGGCACTCTTTGTCCCTTGCCGGCTAACGTTCTCACTTTCTTTCCTCCCAAACACCTACGACAGAAATAATTCCCGTGAAAATCCGCGAGCAAGTCAGCTTGTCCATTCAGAGAGAAGACCGCAAGACATAGAGTAGCTCAACCGAAACCGTAGAAAGCCGTTATCTTCTGTGGAGGGCGATCCAATTTTCAAACCCTAGACATCAGCCGCTTCGTCTTGACGGCGGTTAATCAGGTTCTTACTCATGTCTTTGCTTTCATTTTGTTCCCTTGAAGATATGTTAGATTCACTACGGTTGGGTGCTCGCATTTCATGAGGCGGCGCCTGCTTGGTTCCGTGCCTCAATCTTCTTTTGGAGCTTGTCCATTTGATTTTAACATCTGTTTCTTGTCTTCTTTTTTGTTTGAAAACCCTAGATTTGGTGCAGTTCGGTGTTTATAGTTCGTTCGTGGTTGTCCTAAAAAGTTCTGGGCAGATCCAGCCGTTTACCAGCTTTCGGAAGCCCTAGATTATTGAGTACTGTTATTTGTGAAACGGTGCGTTTTTGGCTACTGGTCAAGAGTTTTTTAGGCTTTATAGAGTGGGTTTTATTAATATTGGAGTGTTTGGTGACGCGAATAGCGGAGGGATTGCTGCTTCTGCCGATGCGATCGGGTGGAACTTCAATTTCATGCCGCCAGAACCACTGCCTTGGGATCGGAAGGACTTCTTCAAGGAGAGGAAGTACCATAACAACAGTCACCACCAAAACGACAGGTCGTCCGAGTCTTTGCTAGGCGGCAGCGGTGGTGGGTCGTTGCCCAGATGGAGAGACTATCACTCTTCATCTCATCACAGCCGTGAGTTTCCCCGCTGGGGATCCTCTGATTTACGCAGACCTCCAGGTGACTTTTAGTTTCTTAACCGCATGTATATATATTTTGGGTTTTTTTTAAAATAATTGTTAGTTGTTTTGAGGTTTTTATATTATGATTTTGGTTTATTTGAGTGGTCTTAGATCGTTGGGGTTATTAGATTTAGGGGTATCAAAACTGGGCTTTGCTTTCAATAATTGATACTCTGAGCTCGATTGAATAGTTATTTTTTTTTTATCACAGTTGTTGCTAGATACGGAGGGTATATGTGTTTTGATGTCATGGAATTTTTTGGACTGGATACAAGTTTTCTTAACTTCCTTTCCTGGCTTTTTTTTGGAAGAATACAAACCTTTGCTTGTTTTAATTTTTTCGTGGTTTTCTTTTCTCTTTTTGTTTAAATATATTATGAAGGTCATGGTAAGCAGGGAGGTTGGCACTTTTTTGCTGAAGAATCTGGTCATGGTTGCCTACCTTCTCGGTCAGGTGACAAGATGCTGGAGGATGAGAGTACCAGGATTTCTTTTTCTCGTGGAGATGGAAAATATGGCAGGAGCAGTAGGGAAAATAGAAGTTCTTTTAGTCAGAAAGAGTGTAAAGAGCACTCATGGGATACGACCAATGGGTCTTCCAGCACCCTGGGGAGGCTACATGACTTGAATTGTGACCAGAGGTCAGTTGATGATATGTTAATGTACCCCTCTCATCCTCAATCTGACTTTGTAAACTCATGGGATCATCTTCATTCGAAAGACCAGCATGATAATAAAATAGGTGGTGTCAATGGGTTGGGCACAGGCAGGAGATGTGAGAGAGAGAGTTCGCTGGATTGGAAGCCACTCAAATGGACTCGTTCAGGAAGTTTATGTTCACGTGGTTCGGGATTAAGCCATTCTAGCTGTTCAAAGAGCATGGCTGGTGTAGATTTTGGCGAAGGAAAGACAGATTTACAGTCAAAAACTCCAATCTACTCCTCCTTGGGGGAGGGGGAGGCTGCAGCCTATTTGACATCTGGTGCACCATCTGAGGAGACAACTTCTAGGAAGAAGCCGCGCCTTGGGTGGGGCGAGGGGCTTGCTAAGTATGAAAAGAAGAAAGTTGACGGTCCTGATGTGAGTGTGATCAAAGATGTGGTGCATATTTCCACTAATAATGCTGAACCTTTGCATCCTCTATCTTCAAACTTGGTTGAGAAGAGCCCCAGAATTGCTGCTTTTTCAGATTGTGCATCGCCGGCCACTCCTTCCTCTGTTGCCTGCAGTTCATCACCAGGTGCCTTGCTGATTTTTCTTGAACATATTTTAGTTTTATTTAGTTGACACTGTAGCAAGTTTGGACCAAATCAAAATTTTAATTTACTTGTAGTAGTTGTTATTCAATTATTATCATTTTGTTGTTAAAGGTGATTTCAGCTTATTGAACAGTTAATTTGGCTCCATCCTTTCCGCATCTCAAACTAATGCAAAAGTGCTTCGTAAGGTCTTGTTTGGTAAATCATGAGGATTTTGGAAAACTGAACTATCCCCTGCACTCTTGTGCTAATTTCTTTTATGGCAAGTGGCTTGTACTGGCAATGTGTTGGTTGAAACATGCATACAATTCCCTTCCTCTGTTTTGTCCTTGCAATTTGATGTTCTTCTATAATTATTGGAATTTTATGTTGTCCTTTCATTTAAGTTTTTGATATTTTTTCCCCTCCCTTTGTCTTGGTAATGTAATATGCATTTGGTGAGAGTAAATTTTTTTTCTAGTGTGTTTTAACGTCTGTTCTCAAGTGGGATTATTTATTTTCTTGTTGATACCTTTTGGTTTGTCACTGTGTTCAATAAATTTCTTTTTATTTGGATTTTCTGATGGTCAGCATTGGAATACCATGGTTTCAAATAATAGATTTTATCTGATACCATTTTCCTTGAATATGATTTGTATCCTAGTTCGGCTTTTTTTAACAAGTTTTGTTTGTGTATCATGGCAGGCGTGGAGGAGAAAGCATTTATCAAGGCAGCTAATGTTGATAATGATGTTAGTAATTTATGTGGTTCACCCAGGATTGGGTCTCAGAATTATGTGGATGGATTTTTATTTAATTTAGAGAAGTTGGATACTGATTCAATAGCTAATTTAGGCTCTTCACTTGTTGAGTTGCTTCAATCTGATGGTCCTAATTTGCTAGATTCTAGTTTTGTTCAATCTACTGGAGTGAACAAGCTGCTTATATTGAAAGGGAATCTTTTGAAGATGTTGGAAACAACCGAGTCAGAAATTGATTCTCTTGAAAATGAACTCAAGTTATTGAAATCTGCATTAGGAAGTAGATCCCCTTGTCATGCAACATCAGCTTCTTTGTCAGTGGAGGAGAATGCTAATCAATTTAAGGAACAAGGTGCTCTCTCCAATTTGATCACCCGACCTGCTCCCTTGCAAATTGATTCTTGTGGGGATGCTTATGTTGGAAAGATGCCTGATTGTGGTCATGTCTTGGAAGAAGTTCATTCAAATGTTAAGGANTCAAGTTTCTATCATATTGACTTTTTGTGATATCCATACTTGTTTTTCGCCTGGTGAGAGTATTGTCTAGTCAAATGTATGTCTTGAGGTCCTTCCTGTAAAGTTTTTGTGACATTGGTTGGAAGTTCTGGCACCTGAACTTTGAGTGGAGCTTCAGAACATTTCTGGGTTGCTGAGTCAGCATCTTTTATTAGTTAGAAAGTAGTGGGCCTGGAGATTAGTTTCCAGTTTGAGAGCATAGGTTTAGGATTTTGTTTGCTCCATTATGCTGTCTTGACTCTAGGTAAGTAATGATGTTTGACTTGATTGCTTTGAGGTGTGGTGGAGGCCTTGAAGGTGACAATGTTGTGGATGTCCTATGTATCAAGTGGAATGTGCGAAAGCTTACAGTACTGCATAATCAATATGTTCATGCTTCGAGAAATAAAGATTTTGGGAACAATTATTTTAGTGTGGTAGAAATGGACCTTTAATCTTTTTCTTGTCAGAATATCATGAGCTCTTATTCTGCAAGAGTATTGTACCGTGATTCCTGTGTAGCAAGCATATGAGAGTGCCAGTTGTTAAAATATTGTTTTAAAGGCGTGTTTGTTATCTAGATGCTTTATAGATGAACTGTGAGATGCAGTTCTTGACCTTTTACATTGGGTGTAGACTCGGCTGTTGTCTCTTTATCATATAGATGCTGTCTTTGCAGTTGCATGGTCATCTTTATGAGGTAATGTATAATATCTTGCATTGAAGCTGACATTGGTTGGCACCACCATTTGGTTAATTTCATATACTTGTTCTGAGAAGATTAATCTTAGTTAAGTTTTTTTAGGGTCAAGGTAAGTTTATATTTGAATACAAGGAAGGTTCCTAAGATTCAATCAAAGTTTGTTGTTATCTGCTATCTCATTTTGCTTAGTTCTGATAATAGTTAACTCCTGGTGGTGATGCACTTGTTGCTGCTTTGGCCGGGGTAATTCTTATCTCTGAAAGTAGATGAAGTCTTTTGGCTATCAGCAAGGTTTGTTTATATTATGGTTTTTGGATGTGCCAGTGGAATGGTGAAACATACGGATGCCCCTTTTGCTATTTTCTCTAGTTGACTGCTTCGTTTTGTAATTGTTTTATTAGCTTCGTATCCTTTCCTAGTGTTTTTTCCTGGTTCTTTCTATAGGTTGGTAGGGTGGGATGGCTTTTTAATTTAAAATTTATATGCTTTGTATTAACATTTGACAGCTGCCCTTCAATGATACTATCTATCACCCTTGTATGTTAATTAAGCTCAACTATTCTTAGCAATCAGCTGCAAAATTGCTCAATGGTGACACTTTCTTTTTCTTGTGAATTTTTTACTGTCTTTTAGCAGTAGGAAGTCTGAGCCTGGTTCCAACCACGGAGATAATTAATTTCACCAGTAAGCTGCTTTCTGATTCCCAAGTCAAGGTATATAGGGATTCTTTGAAGATGCCGGCATTAATAGTGGACAAGAGAGAGAAGATGGTATCAAGGTTTATTTCAAATAATGGATTAGTTGAAGATCCTTGTGCTGTTGAGAAGGAAAGAGATCTAATCAATCCCTGGAATTCTGAAGAGAGAGAAATTTTCATGGATAAGCTGGCAACCTTTGGGAAAGATTTTAGGAAAATTGGTTCATTTCTTGATCATAAGACAACTGCAGATTGTGTGGAGTTCTACTACAAAAATCACAAATCTGATTGTTTTGAGAAACTAAAGAAGCAGCACGATTTCAGTAAACAAGGGAAGACTACTACTAATACATACTTGGTCACATCTGGGAAAAGGAATCGAAAGATGAATGCTGCCTCCCTTGATATTTTGGGTGAAGCTTCTGAGATGGCGGCTGCAGCTCAAATGGACAATTGCCGGCTGATTGGTTCTGGTAGAATCTCTTTGGGAGGGCGAGGTGATTCTAACACACCACTGGGTGATGATGGCATTATGGAAAGGTCAAGCAGTTTTGATGTTGTTGGGAGTGAGAGAGAAACTGCTGCTGCTGATGTTTTAGCAGGTATATGTGTTTCCCTGTCATCAGAGGCAATGGGTTCTTGCATCACAAGTTCTGTTGACCCTTGGGAGGGCCAGTGGGCATTGAAGCAGGAGAAAGTGCATTCTGTTATTAGACAGCCATCGACCTCTGATGTTACACAATCTGTTGATGATGATACTTGCTCAGAGGAGAGTTGTGGAGAAATGGATCCTTCTGATTGGACAGATGAGGAGAAATCAATTTTTATACAGGCGTTCTTGTCCTACGGAAAAGATTTTTCCATGATAGCACGATGTGTTAGAACAAGGTCCAGGGATCAATGCAAGGTTTTCTTCAGCAAGGCTCGGAAGTGCCTTGGGCTGGATATAATACATACTGGACGAGGAAATGTAGGACCCCATGTAAATGATGATGCCAATGGTGGTGGGAGTGACACAGAAGATGCATGTGTCTTGGAGACTAGTTCAGCCGTATGCAATGATAAGTTGGATTCAAAAATGAACAAGGATTTGCTGACCCATCTGATGAACATAAACCAAGATGAATCTGATGCAGTGGGAGCTATGGGCGTGCTGACTAACATGAACAAATCCGAGGATGATGATGGTGTTGAAGTTCTTGATGACAAAGATTATAAGGATGTAAAACCTTTGATCTATGGTGCATGTAAGACGAAGAATAGGCATTTTCAGTTGGAAAACCATAGCATGAATGGTGTTGGTAACCAACCTGAACCTGTACTGACCCAGAAAAATGCAGTTGTATTGCCTGTTACATGTGGAAGCGATCAAGTGACTGAACAGGGTGGAGTATCAGTATCTGCTGGAGAGGCTGTTGACCTGTGCCCATCAAGTACAAATGCTGTAGAAGAGACAAATGAAGTGGTGGCTGAAGCTTCTGGAAATGGCTTGGAGGGGGACGGACTTATGTTACCAGAAAATAGTGTGAACGATGAACAAGATAAAAATTGTAATGTCGATACAAGCGGTGAAAGTGAAATGGTGGTAGATTCAAGTGCACCAGGGAATGCTCTTGACATTGCTGCGGACACAAGTTCTTGTTCAATTCCTATGAAGTTAGATTCTGTGGAAAACCCACCTGTCATCTCATTGCCTCGGGAGAATTGTCTTGCAGCCACGACTTTAACGCAACAAGATTCTTCTGTCAGTCAATGTGAAAAAACATTTAACCAAGATAGGATGTCGTCGACGCTTGATCTTCAAGGCAGTGAAGATAAGAGTGGACACAAATCTTTTAGCAGCAATGACTTTCACCAGAATGTATCAGTGCATTCTTTGTTGAACCATGTCAAATCTTCTCAGATTCTCAAGAGCCAGCCATTAGCAAGTACAACAAAGAAAGAGATGAATGGGGATATTAACTGCAGGCAACTTTCTGACGTTCAAAGCATTTTGAAGTCAGACAGGAATATGGATGGGCCCTATATGGTTCACGATTGCTATCTTCGGAAGTGTAATAGTTCGACGTCTCATTCTTTGATTACGGAGCTTCCACTTCCACTTCTGTCGCAAAACATAGAACAAACAAGTGATAAAACCCGTTCACATAGTTTGTTAGATACAGAGAAGCCATCCAAGAGTGGTGATGTTAAACTGTTTGGTAAGATACTTAGTCATCCATCGTCTTCTCAGAAGTCAAACATCAGTAGTCATGAGAGTGGAGAAAAGGGAAACCGATATCATAAGCAAAGCAGCAAGGTATTAAATGCAAAATTCACTGGCCATCAGCCTACAAATGGTGGTGCAGCAGTCTTGAAAATTGATCGTAATAACTGCATAGGCCTTGAGAATGTTCCTCTGAGGAGTTACGGTTTCTGGGATGGAAACAGAATACAAACTGGGTTTTCATCTCTGCCTGATTCTGCTATCTTGCTGGCAAAGTATCCTGCTGCCTTCAGTAATTATCCTGCTGCCTTCAGTAATTATCCTGCCTCTTCGTCCAAAATGGAGCAGCAATCTTTGCAAGCAGCTGTCAAGAGTAACGAACGTAATTTGAATGGTGCAGCAGTTCCTCCGAGAGAAATAAGTAGCAGTAATGGACTGGTGGATTATCGGGTGTATAGGAGCTGTGATGGTACCAAAATGCAGCCATTCACAGTAGATATGAAGCAGCGGCAGGAATTTGTATTCTCCGAGATGCAGAGACAAAATGGGTTTGAAACAACAATCCCTAGTTTGCAGCAGCAGGGGAAGGGGATGGTTGGAGTGAATGTTGTGGGTAGAGGACTTGTAGGGGGTGGATCTTGCACAGGAGTTTCGGATCCAGTGGCAGCAATAAGAATGCACTATGCTAAAAATGGTGGGCAGACTGGGAGCATTGTCAGGGAGGAGGAATCCTGGAGAGGCAAGGGTGACATAGGCAGGTAGTAGGGAGTTTCGAGAGGGCTGCTCTGAAAACGAGGCCCTCAGCGGCAAATAGTCTTTTTTGCCGCACTCTGTATAATAGTCTTTGAATTGTTCAATGAAAATGATAGGGCAGTTGACTGTACTCAGTTCCATCTCCTTTTTTGGAAAGTAAAAAAAAAAAAAAATTTAGATGCATGCAGCAAATATATGTTTGTTGTATTTGATGGAAATACAGAAATAATCTGTGAATAGTTGGTAGGGGAAATCATAGTGTTATACTTGCAGCAACCTATCTGACCAAATTGACCATATCTCTGTACACGATTGCTTTCATCACATTTTGCTGAATTTCATAAATGCACTGAGAGCTTTTAAATAGACATGTTTTCCTATATGGCCACCGGTTGAATTTAGCAAATATCTAAATGCAAGCAAGAATCATTTGTCTTGTCATCCTTGGTTTGATAGCAAAGGTGAAACGAAAATGATTTAGAAAATACTACTAGACGTTTTACAAGGACGCGAATCTTTCCAATACTTTGGGAAAGGAATGGAGATGTATGGAGAGTTGTTTGTCAGATCTTGATATTTTAAGTCTAAATTATCAGGCTATCTTATTTGGCACTTCTCATATCTGTCTCAGGAATTAGTTCATATTTAGATTTTCATCCATCTTACTCAAGTGTGATATAAGTCTTTATCATAAATCCGGTGTCGGCCCCAAGAAACAAATCCATGATGACCCTATTTATAGATGATCCAGCAAGCCGAAAACGAAATATGCAAAGATCAAATGTCGGGGCATGGCTTCTGCTTTGGATGTGATGAGGGAATAAGAATCAATATACTAGCATCGAAGAGGGATGGATAAACATGACCTTAAGCTAAGCTGTTCAATGCATCACCTTATTCTTCTCCCAGCCAATCGATTGTGACCTCTCCGATGAATCTACTGATAAATGGCAGTTTCCCCAGTCTCTTCTTGTGTTTTGAGGATATATGGAAGAGGTACTGTGACTTTTGGTGCCTGCATTTAGTAAAAAGATAGTAAATTTGCTGCAATAGAAACAAATACAATGAAAATACAGCCTTCATAGCTTGGCAATTATATGATTGGTGGAACACATTGCTTCAGGCTGTGTAACATTCAGATAATATCTATACGCTTAGTACAGCTGGATCCTAGATGTAGAATAAGTGTCATAGTATTTACCTCGTTTGTGATTGGGTGAGAGAGATCCAGCTGATGTGCATGCACGTAGTAGCCAGAGTCACCAGGGACAGGATTTATTGGCCTGTCGTACCCTGTAAAAGAGGGTAGAAAATGCAACTCATAAAATCAACCATTTTTCTCCCCAAATAATTTAGCTCAAAGGTTTAAGAACACACATTATGTATAAAATAAATATGTCCATTATAATGAAATTTGCTACTAGTCTATGCAAAATAACAAGATTAGAAAGAAAGAGTAGGAAGAAATGAGTTAAGAAGATGACTATACCCATCTTGTACAAAAGTTTCGTCAGCAAAATCAGAATGGAAGGACTTTGGTGGCCACCAACAACATAAAGAGGATCACCTGCTTAATGGTAAGTAAGTAACGGTCAGATTATGATTTCTGACTTTTCAAAAACCATAAATTTGCCAGTCTTGAGGTGGGTTTTCTATAATATGGAAGGTTAAAACAGATTAAAATTTTAGTTCAAAAATGTGCAACTTTGAGTATGGTAGATGAAGGAAGATAACTAAACCCTGAATGAGGTACAAGATAAAAGTAAAATCAACAGGGAATAAAATCTTGCAATAAAGGGCAAATTTACTCGTAAGTTGAAACCATTCATTTTGAAGATAATTTTATGAAGTTGCACGCATAAGATTTAAAATCTAACAAGATTTGTGTAAATGATTTCTGGTGATTCATTTTCAATTTCACAACACTAGTATTTTACCAAGTACTAATAAACCTTCATGCACGTGTCCAGATACTGCAGAAATTTCAGTCCTCCAGATAATCTTCTCCACAGATGGCTTCAGAGCAGTACTTCAGATATAAACCTGACATGAAAAGGGTGTGGATACCATTAATTTGTACCTAAACTCAGTTCCAATTTCATGAATCCTATATTTTCCTTTTTCTTTAACGCCAACTGGGGGCTAAATCTTGTTAAGTTCCAGGTCCCCACATAATGCTAAATTTGGTGTTCTAATATTATCACAAATGATGGCATGACTAAATTAGGAGTTGGAACTTCATTCAATAACAGATAATAGTGGCATCATGATATCAAAATTTACCTAGCAAAGGATGCCCTATAAAGGCTAGATGAATACGTATTTGGTGTGGCCGTCCTGACTGGATTTCAACCAGTTAAACATGTACATAGATCAGAAAACTCGTAAACCAGTGGAGGAAAAAAAGTAAAGGATGATGCACAGTTCTTGCCAAAAACATTTTTTCAAAAAAGTCCTCACCTTCCTTTGTTCCAGAATAATAATTGGCAAATATGTTGCACACATACTTGTACTTGACAAGAAAATTTTTTGCTGCTCGCACAACATTGGGTAACATGATTATTGATGACACAACATAATGAAGAAAAAGCGGTACCTGGACCAACGTGTGGTTTCTTTGTTTCTCTCTCAAGGACATCAACTTTGCTCAGAGCCGGTTTTCCTGATTAGAATAAGAAATAATAGGGGATAAACAAAATGATAAACATAAATGTAATGGAAAACCAAGCCCCACTGGAAGGGCGAGTAATAGAGTGAGTAAATATTTTTCTCCTTTCAAAAGTCTGTGTTGTAACAACCAGATAGAACTTGAAAAAATAATTATTGACCATGATAGAATAGAATGTAAACCTGAGTGAGAAGCAACAAACAGCCCTTTCGCCACCCCAGGATATCTCATTATTCCAATTGGGTGCTTGATAATGACCTATGGTATCATAATCCCATAAACATACAATCAGAAAAAAATGAAATTGAAAAAAGAGGGGTGTTGTGCAGAGTGTTACCTTGTCCTCATCAACTATTCCATTTACCAGTGCCCAGTATATCTTTGTAATTTTCCTCTCACAAAGCTCTGTGTTGGTATTACTGTACATTAGAGGATTATAGGTTTCCTTAGTGGATAATGTTATGATTTAAAATAGAAAGGAATCTAGAGTAGTACCTATTCATTGCAATAAAAGATGGAAAGCTGCTATGTAGTTTTCAGCTGTCAAAGGATTGTTAGGGCAACGTGGCATCCTTCTCTCAAAGTGTGCTGGGATTCTTAATGTTGTGGTTGACTAGTTTCCAAATTTGCATTGACTGTTGCTCTAAATCTGGTTCACATCAGATTTATGCTAACTCTGTTTTCTTTCTTCAAGTATTTACAAGATTAGAGCAGTAAGAAAAGTTGTCCTAAGAAGATCTATGACCATCTAGTGAAGCTAGAGAGGTTTGGTTTCAAAAGATTAGGCATTTGGCAGTTGAGGGTTATCTGGCTAATGTCATCTCTGGAAGAGTATCATTACTGGTAGATTTATCACCCTTGCCCTAAAGAAAGAATAAATAAACAAATAAACCTATTGGTGGCTTCACATTTGAGAAGGGACTGAAGGGCATTCTTCCCAGTAATCTGAATCCATCTCACTGATTACAAGATCCAGCAATTCAGAATCACTGAGTCTAGTCTAAGAAAATCTCTTAAAATCATTTTGAAAAAGTTTCTATGTATCAAGTATATATACTTATTCTTTGATATAGCACCACGCTTCTGCTTCTCTTGGGTGTTTTTTTTTTAATATCAGGTCTTGGACTTTCATGTATTTCTCATTTCTTTTCTTTGTGTGCTGTTTCTTATCAAAATATTATGCATGAGGAAGAAACTGTGAATTGATTTCTGAACCTCAAAAACAATAGCCCTGATTCAATAAATTAGATACAGAAACTGATGCATAAAAAGGTTGTAATTTATCAGACTTTATCCATTGGAGAAAAATTGAGACTGGATGCAAGCTAAAATCTGTCTTTCCTGCTAACCTCTTAGCTTCAATAACAGATGTCTTCTCA
This sequence comes from Swietenia macrophylla, assembly GCA_032401905.1. NCBI lineage: Eukaryota > Viridiplantae > Streptophyta > Magnoliopsida > Sapindales > Meliaceae > Swietenia > Swietenia macrophylla. The sequence goes on from CP135571.1 coordinate 5,414,216, forward strand.
GCAAAATATGCAGCAAGGCAAGTTTTTGCAAGCTTTATCTTTGCACAAAGTAATATTCCTGCAAGCCCAAAAAAAAAACCAATCAACTCATTGACGATATGGAAGAGTATTATATTTTGGCTAATTGCTTTATAAAACTAACATAAAAAACAGACAAATCAAAGTTGGGTAGCAGGCTGTTTGTCACATAGGAAGGAATACTAAATGTTAGTGCGTCATCTAGGGAAGAAACAAACCAGCATCCTTCATTAAGTAATGCAGTGTACTCTTTACACCAATAACATTTCACAACACAAAAATGAATCTGCAGTCATGAGAATTTCCAAGCAACTGATAACAGCTTTCTTTATCAATTTTTAAATCTCAGCTTTCACTATCCTTTTCTCTTATTTACATTAATTGATAATGTTCCTTCCCATCAATTGGTTTATTCCTAAAGGAAAAATGAAAAATAAAAAAGGGCAAATAAAGCCACTTTCATAGGGAAATAAAGTGTTGCTCATTTTATTTGGTGTCTCTTATGAGTCTAACCCGATGTGCCCCCTTCCCAGCCAATGTACAGGAACAGGATGTGATGCTTGGTATAATAGGGAAGAGCTCTGTTTACTTGCTCACCACTGCAGCTGCTCTAAAACGGTTCACTGCTGGAAAAGCCCTCCAGGCAAAACTAGCGGACCAGAAGGCTTGTTTAAGGCAATCTGAATCACAACCATTCTATTACTTCACATTAATAAACTAAAAGGAAGGACATATGTGGATCCAAATGATTACATGCATTTTATCATATACATGCTCCAAGGCCCTATTTGGTTGCTAAGAGCTTGTAGAAGAAAGAAAGATATTTAAGATATTTACATAAAAATTTTCATATAACATAGGCCTTATACAAGAACAAATAACCAAATGGGATATCTAAGCTAAGCAACCCAAAAGTTTTTGTATCATACGGATCCAAAATTCTGTTGGTTAGTCCTTGTACAAACTAGTAGTAGTGAAAGATAATCTAAGCAGTAACTGATACCAAATGTTTATCATATTTGACATTGGCTTTCAATTCAAGAACACAATGTCACAAACATAAGATTCAAATTCTCTTGAGCGTTTTTGTACTTCAAATTATCTCATATATAGAATAAGAGACATTTATCATACCAAAACAAAAATTACATCAAACCAAGCTTACAACACAGAACTTCAATCAGGGAACAAAAAACCATAATGGGACATCTAACATGACATTCCAAACAAAAATGTAGACCAATTTGAGCATTCAACAATCTGAAAACTGATGAAAACAGTAAAGACAAGATCTTTTGAATAAAGAAAGGCACCAGCAGCAAGTTACCAAATCATCATCTTCACATAAAACCTCAAGCAAGTACGGAGCATCAAGCTCCTTCCAAGGAAGTCTATGATAAACTAGTTCTAAACCAGCACTAAAAAATTTGATCCATGTCATTAAGAACCAACTTAACAGTCCTGTGCTTTACCGTACATAGAATATAGCAAACATAATAAGCTATGGAAAACATTGAATAGTGAACCTGAGGTTAATGCTGGGATCTTTAATAATTCTACCATCAACCATTATCTGAAGACCATCAAACAAACAGTTCTCAGTAAGTAAATCCTTCAAGTATAGTTTACGGCACTTCTTTCATGTTTAATTTACTTATTTATTTGAGAATCTTACCTGTTCATTTTGAATTCTCTGTAACCAACTGCTCAATCCTTAGCAAATTCGAAATACATAAGCTGTATACTTTCATTTCAAAAATAGTAAAAGGGACTCAGATAATGAACTGTTCGGCTTCTGAGAAGCAGAGAAAACAGCGTTGAGATTTTTGTCTGTCGCTTTGGCGTTGAGTGAATGCTTAGAGCTCATATCAACCTGATATTTCTTTTCTCGGAACTTAGTTAGCGAAAAAAATATTTGAAAAGTAACTAACTTACAATCTCTTATTTATTTTCCTTGGGTTTCTCGACAACCAAACAGAACATGTACGGAAACTTTAAGAAGAATTCTATAAAATTTGGATGAACTTACCCTTGCAAGGGAGCCGAGTTCTTGCGCTTGGTAGAGTAGAACTCGATCAGTGTCAATTCTGTAAGTATAAACGCAGTTAAAACTTTAATTCGAGCCGAAGTTACAGAACAGATCACAATGAAAAGAGGAAAGAAAAGGAACTCAGACAGGAAGGAAGGGACCGGAATCAGAGGTGGAAACGACATCGTTGTAGAATAAACCGTTGTTAAGCTCGGGCCATGGAAGCCCGAATGCCTTGTCGAATTCAGACTGAATTGAATCTGTTCCCGAAGAGCAGGACATTGTACGGATAATAGCAGACGCTGAAAACGAGACGAGACTGAGGAAAACACGTTATTTGACATGACCCGCGGAGAAAAACTCCGTCCAAAACTTTTTCGTGTTCCCTTCCTTATGTTAATATTTCAAATTTCAAACCTTTTGGGTTATTTATGCGAGAAAAAGTTTAGTTTATACAAAATGACATAACAAATTTCTAAGAAACATATTCACAAATTTTTTTTTTGAAACTATGTTTATAAATTTTTTAAGATATGTGTGGATAGCAGTAATAGCAATGAAGTCTGATACCTTAATTTTATTTTGATTATGATTTAATTAATTAATTAATTAATTAATCATCTTCTAAATGCAAAGGATAACTTCCTTTCCTAATTTGAATATAATTATATATAATTGAAGTACAATATAAACGATAACGCAGGTAAATTTTTTTATAATTTAATTTTTGGAGGAGAAAAATCCAGACAAGTCCCTCTCCAACACGAATACAAAGATGATAGATGTGTATTGAAAAGTCAAAATTACCCTTAAAAACAAAAATAACCTGTACTCTACTAATGGCTCGCACCTCGTGCCCATATCTTCTCTGCCTAGTGTATATGTTTGTCATCGGAAAATGGAAAACAAAGTCCATCTCTTTTGGCTTGAAGCAATTTAGAATAACTTAACATATTTTTCTTAAAAATTTAACTACTTAATCTCTATTTGATGGATATAATTATGAAATTTTAAGATAATTTTTTTTTGTAGAAATTGAAATCTTTTAAGTTTTATTCCAAGGACTAGAAATTATCCAAAAATAATGTTTCGGTTGTTTTATGATATATATTTAAGGTCATGAATTTTTGAATTAAAAATTTAAATTCCTTCTTAATACTTGAATAATATCCGACTATGATGCTAATATTTTTTGTATTTTTTAATCGGGTGCTAAAGTTGAGTACTTAAATTATTTCTCAACCTAAGTATTTTAAAGTGTATAAATTGTGTTTAGATACATGGTCGAGTATTTAGAGTGCGTGAAATGTGCATAGAAAACGGATTGCTATGAAGTTGGGAGTTGGAGATTGAAGAGTATTTTAGTCTTTGTACACGGTAAATCAGTCGTGTTTGTAAATTAAGTTGAAAGGAAGACTTACCGTTTAAAAACAAGACACTTTGAAAGCATATTTAATAATAGTAATAATAATATTATTAATAAAAAATCATTTAATGTGATTCAAATCTTGAAGAAAACTCTGGATGACCAGTCAAGTTTCTTTCTATTGCTGATGCCAGTAAAAATTAAGACATGAAAAGTTGGAAGCGGCTCCACCTGCAGTTGGAAAAGTCTGATTGTGATTGTCAGCCACCTTTGTTGAAATTCCAATGGAACGAAGAAAGTTGTGTTGTACCCGCACCACCTACTTGGAACTAATATTCGTATTTCATGTCCACATTTGCAGAGCTTAAACTTAAAACATTCCCCAATCTATGGAGTAGAGCCTTGACCGATGACACAATCATTCCCATTTCTCATCTTCGTTATTCTCTCAAATATTGAAAACCGTGCCTTTTACAGAACAGGGACCTCCAACAAAAAAAAAAAAATCTTGAAACAGAAAATCAAAAGTAGATCATCCTCATTTTCATCTCTTATTATTTCCTCAATAAGCTGAGAACAGGTCTATTACAGGAAGGGAATGAACGCACTCTTTTCCACACAATGGACAATAGTGACTAGGATACAGATACAATCGCATCAATAGATATTTGGCAAAACAACGTTAACAAAATACGTCAGTAGAAGCAGAAGATCCGGTCAACTGGAGAGAAATCGAATCCCATTCCCCAGGTTTGCCACAATGCCGGCCTTTAGCAGCCACAACCTGTAACTGACTTGCCCTTCCATTTTCAACAGAATTTTCCTCAAGAACCACTCTTTTTTCAGATGCTGCCTTCAGACGGTATCGCTCTGCCCTGGAGCCAACGACCTGTCCCAATACAGATGCTGCAATGGTAAATGCCATAGCACTCTTGGGCATCAACACGGTCTTCCTGAGCATGGCTATGAATGGAACAGCTGCATGGACAGCAGCAAACCAGGATACAGAGAACTTTTCAGTGTGCTCCCTCCATACACCTAAAGGAACATTTGCTGCCATGCCCAACATCCCAATTACAAATACTTTTGCGGGCAAGGGTTGAGGACGGAGGTTCTTCGCAAAAGCAGTTCGCGCTAGAGCTGCCCGGGCTGCAACAACTGCTGGTGGACACTTAATTTTCATTCCAGGAGGAGGCTGAAAAACTTTTGCAACCAGTGGCAGCACACCACTAACTGCACGATATGATTTTGCAATTGGACAGTTCCCAGTTTGCAGCCACTCATTGCTCATAGACTCATGGTTTGAGTTTCCTCCCTAAAGGATCAACACATCAAACATGTCAAGGTACCAGGCAAATGAAAATCTGGAAATAATGAGATTTAGTGTTTTGACAGAATTTTCAGAAAGTGGGAATACTCCGTCATGCCCATGTAGGTTTTTAGATCAACACACAACAATTCAGTATTCAAGGGAAAATTACAACAATTTTCAAAATTTAATTTCCAGTATTGTTCCTTATATTTGTAGAATGCATGTAATTTTTACCTTTGAAGAAGACTCTTTTTTAGAGGATTTTGACTTTCTCTTTTGATTCTTCCACTTGTCAGAAAATAAATCAAAGCTGAAAGGTCCTCCAGGTCCAAAGGATGAAAGACTGATTGTGGCTGCTTTAGCAGCTAAAGGATTGAACTGGGGTGCTGCTACTGCTGACTCTGCTATATCAGATCTCACAAGTGATCTTTCAGAAAGTGGGACTACTCCATCACGCCCATGGAAAAGCCTGAAGGCCATATCAAAATTCGGACCATCTTCAAATATTGGACCTTTGGCTGCACGTACCTGTGCATGAAAACAGAAAATGCTATTAGTCTCGGGAGTTCAATTGAGTCAGGAAAAAAGATACATCAGTAAAGGCAATCCACAAGCAACACAACTAAGTGTAATAAGATGATGACGACAAGGTGGTGCAGGCCAAAATGAGAAGATCTAGAAAAATGAGTTAGCAAAAATAAATAGCTTACAGGCATTGGGAATGGCAGCGATGATGCAAAGGAGAAATTAGTGGGCTCATTAATGTTCCTCAAAAATGGACACCTAAGAATGTTCAGCTGAGTAGCTCCTGACTCCTCATTCAGGCATCTGAAGAAAGAACCCATTATTGTTGCAAAGCAAAGTCACCTGCATGTAGAAGAAAAGGCAGAAAGCAATAATGCCAACAGAGTTTTTCAAGTCAGAAAATGCAAAATTCAAATGTATAAACACATTCTCACCATGTTAACAATCAGGCAAAAGCTAATCAACAGTCCCAATGAATGGTTCAAACAGAAGAATTTTGTATTTAATGCATGCACCAACCAAAAAAAGTAAGGAAGCATCAAAAGGGATATAAGCAAACTTCATATATGCTCATGATTGTGTAAGCATATATAACTTTACAAGGCCGTAATGAAAAAGGGATGTTCCCAATATTGAGCTATATATATGAAGCCTTTATCAATTCTTATCTTAAAAAGCAAATTTTCTCTCTACAAGAAACTAAAAACCAAGTAAAGGCACACGTACACAAGATTGATAATATCATCCATCATTTCTTCACAAAAGTAATATATCTTGAATAGCCATAAACTATCAAGTTCTAAGAGCCCGATAACTAAAGTGATTGCCCAAAATTTTGGATGTATTTATTAACAAACAAAGATCCAAGACCCTAAAACCCAAAATTATCAACTATATGCTTATAGCAACAGAACTGAAGATAAAGTACAAAAAAAAAAAAAATCTCATACGGCAACTAGAAAGGATCGTGATTGGAGCAAAACAAAAGCTATTAGCAATTTACAAAAGGATCAAAATTTCAACACTTTTTTCTTCAATTATTCACACAACAATGGATTCATACGTCTATTGAAGACCAGAATTGCGGAATCAACTTTCAAAGGCAATCTTAAACCATAACGAAAACGAAAAAAAATTATATTAATGTACAGATCACCGTACCGAACCAGAAAAACCCAACAGTTACTAAGCCAAAAATTTGACGCAAAGAATTAAAATCGCGACAAAAATTGGCGCAAATGACGAAGGGAATTACGATCAACGATCGTAAACAATGCAAACCATAGGCCCCAAAATATTAAACAAAAAAGAGAAAAGAATACAATACCTTAACAGCAGAGACCGGAGAGAGAGAAGCGACAGCGAGAAGGGAGGAATCAAAAGAGTTAGGTGGATTTGGAGAGAATGCTTGCTCTTTGTTTTCTGTTTGTTTACTGTACTATAACGGGCAGAGAAAGTGGGAGAATAAACGACGCCGTGCTAAGCACACGCCCCTTTGGACTCTCTCCGCATTTCTAGAATTCGGGTTGCGGTTTTAGTCAGCGCACGCCATAACAGCCATGATAAATGCGAATATTTATTTATTTTTTTATGGCAGCCGACGGGCGTACTCCACTATTTTTTTTACCTAATTTTTTCAAGTATTATTTTTGTTTATTATTTATTATTTTATTTTTTAAATTAAAAATAATTGTTTGATTTAATAAAAAATATTTTATTTTATATTTAGTAAAAATAATAAATGTTCTGTATTAAAATAAAAATTTTGTGCCTTAATTAACATAATTGATAATGTATTTGGCGTTGAAATCTCAACAACCATATAAACAAATTGATTTATTGATAAGTGATATTAGCATGTTAAGTTAGTAGTGCAATTAATTCATACACAAATCTAATCTTTATAAATATCTTGTGAAAATAGCATAATTCTATTAAAATTGGACGTTAGGTCTCTGTTTTTTTCAATTTATAAATAAAATTATGACAACCACAAGCAAGAGGATAGAGTTGGAATTTGCATTTGACTATTGGTGTCAATAATAATGAAAAATTAAAAAAAAAAGAAACAATTCAGCATGAAGTTAATTATAAGCAGCTGCATAGCTTTCACCCATAAACAATGTATGAACAATCTGCAACATGCAATTGGTATTTACGTGTCCATGAAACAACAAGATGGAGCTCATCAAGAACCTCATGACATGAAAAAAAATTTGCCAATGGGCAACACCTCAATGATCTGCCGGATGCTGCAAAGGCTAGGTATAGAAACTAAAGCAGAGAAAGTAGAAACATTCATTGTTCTTTGTCAGTCTTTGCTTTTGCACTGGAAGATATACCTAGATTCTGTTTAAAAAGGCGCAAGCAAAGAGGTTTAGGAACAAGGGAAACTAGTCTGGATTTATACTAACGTAGTGTAGGGTAATTGATTGACATACAGAAACTTATTTCGATCTTGGCTCATCGACTGCTCTTTTGTACTCTGGTTTCAGCTCATATGATCCTTGATTAGTTCCCTTGTTGTTGTAGACACAGAGGTCCTTTAGTATATCTTTCATAAATTGCTGCAGAGAGAGAAAAAAGAGAAGTCAGAAATAAAAATCCTGACTATTCCACGAAATTAAGAGTATCATAACACAAACAAAAATGCACTTCTAGCACACTGCTGTTCGCTCATGTTTAGTATTGAAAGTACTACAAACCACAAATACAGAGTTTCGTGTGAAACTGTGTTCACTATGGTTGCAGATTCTTCATTGATCACCAAGAGAGTTTTCAATACTCGTGGTTTACATAAACCCAACCAATGGAATCATGCAATGAATACCATAATATGCATGTCATCATTTTAGTGGATAGATATCCATACTCCTGGTGGGGAGAAGATTTTTCCTTGATCTCTTATTCTTAGTAAGAATGGGCAAAGGTGGAGCTATACAAGAATGACATCATAGGGAGCATATAAAATTATGCAGAAACCAAACAAAAAAAACATACTTCTGGTTGATCTGTCTCTTGGATCAGTTGTCTCAAAGTCCAATTTGATTGCCTCTCAAAGAGCTTAAACATAATGTCTTCCATCTCGCCACGATCCCTTCTAGTTCTTTTCACTTCTGATCCCTTACTAGCTGGTTTCTTCTTTTCCTATTGCAAACATAGCAGCTCTCCTTATATGTAGTAGCAGATAGTCTATATTAAAAAATTATTCAGACTTGCATTTTATATTAAATAATAAAGGTGCCCCAAAACCAATCTAAGAGCAAAACAAAATTCCACCGAATATAAAAAGAAGTTAGCTGAAGTACACTAACTCCAATAGGAATCATCATCCCTGGCATAGGCCTCATATGACTTCCATTATCATTATCGATGACCTGAAAATAGGATCAGGAGGTGTTCATAAAATGGGAAACGTGACTAAATTACTTCGAACAACTATAAGCACAATTATAATAAGTAATTCAGATTACCCGTATCTGTCTACTTTTTGTCATATATTTGTTTGTCCGCTCACGACAGAGTTTTCCATAGTTCTCAATATTCTCCTGATGAGGCTTCATGTCAAATTTGTTCAATATTTTTCCCTCCACGGAGATCTTTCCTGAAAGACAAAAAGGATTTCACCTGCTTTAGTCATGCTTGTAAAGCTAAACTTCTAATATCTTCAAAGAGTAAGTCAGAAACTGGAAAAATCAATCACCCAATGTTTTGTTGCCCCCTCCACATAAATCAAACTTGCAGAATTTGCAATTGCAATTAGGTAAGAGTTTCAATCATTAGACTTCAAATGGACCAATAGACTGACATATGAGCTTAAACGTAATCTCTTCCACAACTATTGGCTGTTTATTTGTATTCAAGATTTTATAAATGCCAGTGTTCTATAGAGAACTCCAGTCTCAAAAATCTTTCCTTTTCAAAGTATTGAGAATTTGTAGGTCTTTGCCCAGAAGCGAAAAACACCAAGATGTAATGTTAAACCACATCGCGTGAAAGACCAGAATGGAAATTAGCATTTATTATGTCAAATCAAAGTAATAAATTAATAAGCCATGATAGAATCATGGTGATCATGCCATATAATTGTTAGGAAAAATAAGGTACTATGGGAAGAATGCTTACCATGAGCAGACTCGGAAAATGCAGACATTGGAATAAAGTCTTTAGACATATCCATAGAATAATGCTTCAGTGCATTTCCAGATTCCGGGCTGATCAATTCCATAGTGAACTGAGCATCATTTAAACAACTTATATAAGATGTAAGAGAACGTAGGAAAAAAAAATATAAGATACAAAAAAAGTTAAATGAAATGAAGTTTGACATACTAAAAGATAATGTACAAGAGTTGCCCAAGTTCCACCTACTCCATAAATTCAACAAACATAAGCCATTGTTATTACTATGAAAGTGGAGAAGTTTTTCTGGTAAATTTTAAAATGTCTAATATATGTTCCAAACAATGCTAATTAATGAAAATATTTCTGTTTTACCAGTTGGATTTAAATTAGCCCATACATCTGTAGAAGAAGTTGTCTCCAAGGGATGCAATAAACAACAGGAGACATACCTGTCTACTAACTGTTAAAGATCCTCTTCTTGGTAAGTAACGAGTACCACTTTAAATTCATTGAGCAAATTTCAGAACGAAGAACAGTAGTTATGTACCCTTTGTTAAATTTACCATTCATAGAGGTGAAGGGCCGGGGAAAGCAAAATGTTAAAAACTCCAGCTATTAGGGGCTTCACTTTCAGTGTAGGAGCAATTCTAAATAGGCTATTATCAATTAAGTTTCTCACTTATTCATTTCATAGTTTTATTTTAGTGCATTTTCGGAGTAAGTTCTGTTGAATACCCAAAACTTTTGAAATTATCAGTAAGTTCCTTACCTCTTCATTCCACAGTTCTCAAGTCAAAATTTCCTCTTGCATGCATCGGATTAAGTTGAAATATAAAAGGGATTCGATATATCGTTCTGAACAAATTAAACGCCACTCACTTCCCCATAACTTGTTACATAGAGATGAAAAAAAATTCAACAAATAAAAAAACAAGTGAAATTCTCCCTGCCGTACACATGAATCTTCCCTTTGGTTTCCCAGAGAACTTAAAGCACAAAATTTCCAAGAAATCCCACTAAATGAACAAGAGACACAGGAAGGAACAGCAGTACTTATCGTCAACAAGTAAAAGTAAACCCAAATCCTGTAAAATCTAGAAAAAGAAAAAGAAAACACAGGACACCAACCATTAAAGGACGTTTATATAGTTGAACAATAAAAGAAACCCCAATAAGCCGAGAATCCACAACCCCCAGAATTTTCTCAAATGCATGCAAAAGCAAAATTAAATAAATAATGTAGTTAAAAAATAAATCAAAATTCACACATAAATAACAAATGCATGCATGGTCAGAAGCAACAATAGATCACGACAAACAAACAAACAAACAAACAAAATGCAGATAAAAGCAATCTCATTCCCCCAAAACAAAGAAATCAAAATATACTTACAAACGTATCTCGTACTACATATATACCTGAGGAGATGAAGAATCGTCGTTGGACTGAAGAGGGTCGACGGAGACGATGACTTTGGCGACAGGGCGAGAGGAATCATCGTCATTGGTGTGAAGAGAGCGAGACACTAATGCAGGACATTTCATTAGCCACATTGCTTTGTCCGCTTTGCTCGTATCCACATACCCACTGCCATTATCATCACTGTTGTTGCTTTCGTCCATGGCGAGCGCAGAGATGTAGACAGATAAAGGTAAAACGGTTTTTGCAGATATTTTTATTTTTAGAAGGTTTGGAATTCTGTTTTACTGTACCAAACGAACAGGACGTGGGAATTTGTTTTACATTTTATATTGGGTAAAAGAAGAGGGGGCCACGTCACAACGTAAAAGACCCGCTTGAAATCTATTTATTTATTTAGTTTTACGTTGAAAAATCACCCTCAATCTAGTATTTTATTCCCCCACACCAAACTTATAAGCAAATTTAAAACAGACGATTTTTTATTCGTCCTGACATGAATACACAAACATAATATTAAATTTACGAGTTTAAATTTATTTAAAATAATATAATTATTAAATAAATAATAAAATGTAATACAATTCTCAAAATATTAAAAAAAAAACTTCTGACATTTGGATTTGATTTACTATTTATTTATTTCATTTCCTAGATCTAACTCTAAGATCATGAATTAAAACCAATAAATTTTACGAGTTTCGACTGTTCGGCATGAACACAGAGATTGTTAATAGATCAGTTGAAAACTTAAAAACCACTAGTCTTCAAATTGTTCCTTTAAATTATCATCTCCAATGCAGCATCACCAAATTTGTAAAATTACCATAAATTTTGGTGTCTTTAGTATGAATTTAAATGCAGTAAATCGGCTTCAAATTAGGCAGATCTATGTTTTACAGCAACAGTTACTATATGGGCTGTTTTCTGTTTTTGCAGGCTTTAAATAAGAGCAATCGGATATTAATAAAGTCAGCATTTCAATACAAAGGATGACTTGTATCTCTCAAAGCAGTAGGCCTGAAGACGGTTCCAGCAGCACTTTTCAGGGCAGCTTTTTCTCAACATGATAAGTACTTCCTACGTCATTAACAATCAGATCAAGTAACAGAGTCAATGAAGAACTCTAGCACAAATAATTTTTTGAAAGAAATGCGCTTACATAAGTGCCTTTAAGGCTCAGTTTGATGATCATTTGAACCTTTTAACATGCTAAAATTTCCGGGAGATAACAAAAGCAGTAAAACTAGCATGCTCAAAAATAAAAAGGATTGCTGAAGAAAGCATTCCATTCAAATAAATTACTGATCTCCTATAAATCTTCTCATCAAATAAGTCACAATTGGAATGATATCTCATATACAGTTCAAAATGGTAGATACAAAATTCTTTGTAAGACTTTTACTTGGTTATATACTGCTTACTACTTATACTGGAGTTGAATCTGAGTTGTTGCTTCCCATGGAATTTTGTTTCCTTTCGGCCTGAAGTGATCGGCACAATGATTCAAGTTTTTCCTTCTGATTCTTAGATTTCTCCAATTGTTTCTTCAAACGCTCACGCTGCATGAAAAAAAAAGGAAAGATCTAAGTTCTATATTTATTTGATAATAAAGAACATAACTAATGGGAGTCAGTGAAATCATTTGAGAAGATAGTCCAAGATTGTCTTGTATCCTGCGCAAAGATCAACAATGGCAGCAAGAAGGACCAACATAATACAAGTTGAAGGGCCATAGTTGCCATCTGTTACGAGGAATTGGCTAGCACTGCATATAGTGCTGCAGCCAACTGACTCAAGCAATAGGGCTTGGGGTTATATTGAGCTCACATATCCAAATATGATGGTCACAGACGCATCCTCCGACCATTTATGTACTGATTTAAAAAATTTGGAGCACATGGCATCCATACTCAAGAAAGTAATCTTCATATATATTCTAAACTGGAAAAGAAAATATTCAAAGGGAAAAAGAAAAAAGAGAGCCAAATAACCTCCTCAACAAGTTCTATAAGAGTCACGTCTGATTTCTCACATTTTGTCTTCAAGAATACGTTTTCCTTCTTGAGTTCCTTGATTGATTTTGCCATCTAGTTCACATAGATAACAACAAAATGACTTGAATCACAAAAAATAAGCCTTAACCAAGCATATGTAAGCTTGAGAAAAAAATCTACCTTATCAATCTCTTGCCTAAATGTTTCAAAGACCTCATTACTCTTTAACAACGCATCCTGCAAAGTCAAGTAGCATCTTACTTCTGGTCATGATAACACCAAAGTTCATATTTTGATGCACTGTTATGCATCTATTAAACAAGGGCCCAGCTTTGTGTCTCTAAAATCCACACAGACAATACCCTTCATTAAATGAGCAAGCATGAAACATGAGAGCATCCATGTATGCATTAACACAACCAACATGTTATTTATTCAGCAAAAAGTGTACTAAAACTAGGCACAGGGCAACAGACTCTTCCATTATATAAGTCATAAGGACCAAAACCTAATAACTGGCTGAGATAAGGAAATTAAATCTAATCAAACATCCAGTATCTAGACATAACTCGGTTTTAGCCCTTATAATTAAAAGAAGATAAGAGTTTAAAGAATGCCACGTGTTTTGAACCAGGAAGAATATATGTCTCCCTCTCTATGATGACTTTTCTGATAGTGGCCAGATATCATATTGTAAGGCATTCCATGACATGAAGTGAGGCAAACCTGGAATTGCTGGAATTTTTCTCCATCAGCTGTCAACTGTAGGCGTAAATTCTTTTCATTAGCCAGCAATTGTGACATCTGTTCAGCATATAATTTCATTTGGGACTGTTCCTGAACTAATTTTTCCTCGTGTTGCTCAATTTTTAATTCAGCAAGCTGAAGTTCCAGTGCTTTTTGCTTTAACTGTGCATTCACGTTCCAACCACAACATAATCTCATCAATGAAATGAACAAGCACCAAGTCAGAAAAAACTCCTATAAATGATTAAAGGGTAATGTAAACCTGCTGTGCATATTGTTGTTCAGTAAGGGCATACTGATCAGCTAGCTGCTTCAGATTAGCCCTTAACCTAGCATAAAAAATAGAAGTGTGAATATCTTTAAGCGCACGAATTAAGTTCAAATGCACTTCCACTTCAATTCCATAAACATGTAATCCACTAATAAATGCCTGTTGGATGTAATTTATTGGCGACATCCAGTAGAGGAAACCAAATAAAATCTACTCTCATGAATTAGTTTGTTCTTACATCTCATTCTCCTTTAGCTGAGAAAGACACTCGTCCTTTTGCTCTTCTAGCTTAACACTAACATCCTATAAACCAAAAGAAAAAAAAAATTACAGAAATGAATTTAAAAATAAACACATACATAATAGACGAAAACAAGCAATGGCTCCAAAAGCAGCAGAAACAGGAATAATGTCATAGGAAAATAAATATGACTTCATTTGAAGAAGAAAAAAACCAATTTTACAAACACCACTGGAATTCTAAACTGGAATACAATAGTAAAGAAACAAAATACGTCTTAAACAAATGCCATCATGAAAACTATAAACATTGAAAAACGATGTAGGATATTCCTGGAAGATGAGGGAGTGTTAACATGAATAGACATACGTGCCCCAAATTCCAGTTCAACATGCATACATATTTTTTAGCTCAATATTTCACTTTTAGCTCAAACAGAATAGCAGAAATAATGAATTTAAGCATTGCCCATTGTCAACTTGATATGAGACATCAATCAAACCTTAATTGCATCTTCGAACTTGGCTGACAAATCTAATCTCATGGTTTGCCCCTCTGTTGATACCCGTTTGCACTCATCCTGTACAATTGTGAGAATGAACAATTATGAGATGAATAGTCAATAGAATGATTATAGGTCACTATATCCCATACCAAATTTATGAGAGACAGAAACGCTAGCAGAGATATTATCACATAGAACTTTGAATTGATGCATTGCAACTCATGAATGTGTCACAAGTCAAATAAGGAAAACGAAAATATTGTAAGCATAAGAAATTAGAATACTATGAAGAGAAAAGACCAACAGTATGCCTCAACTTCATTGAACAAAGAAGAATACTGTTTCCACATCTAAGAGCATCACTGCAAAAATAGACTAATAAACCAAACCAGGGAGGGGGAAATGAAAGTCTTTCATCTTCTAGAATAAGAAACTCAGATAATTGCATTTATATTGAAAGTAAAACCTTCAAGAAACAAATCATAACCGATTGCTTTGGAAACCACAAGCATAAGCACTGACTACATCCCGGATTGAAAAAAACAGTTAAAGCAGACACCACAAAGTAGAAGTATACCATTAGCATTTTGTTCTGACGCTGTAACTCTCTGCACAGTGACTCTAGTTTATCTCTAACAGCAATGGCTACAAAAGGGGAAAAAAAAAGAGGGTGAAAGTTGATTTAAAAAAAAACGCACATTTTTAATGTTAATGAAATTGTATTAGGATAGATGTCAATGAAATATACATGCCTTACAAAAAAGTAATTTTCCAACAAGTAAACTGCCATGACAGACTTTGACGTCTGATCTTTTAATTGAAATTTTTTTACTTAAATTGAGACACAAATTTTCATCCGTTTTTTTATAAGAACTAAAACTGAATTATAATAAAAACAGTGTGGGTACTCAGTGAATAAATTTGCATTCATAGATTCAGTGCAATCAAATGGGTGAATCTAGAGTTAAAAACTAGCAATTAATGTTGCCAACTCATATACCCTCTCTACCATTGGATTCAAAGGGTAAGAATGTGTCACCACTTCAAGTCAAAAATTTAAGTTTAAAGAGCCCAACCTGAATTCTATAATAGACAGACAGTGAAGATTAACAACATTTAAGAAGATTGTATCAGTGACTTCCAAAAATTATCCAAAATAAAAATAGGTTTAGTTTGCTCAACATTCTTAACTCCTCTTCTCGGCACACTCAAAAACTATATGTAATACCAATTTGTTATTTTATTGTTTTGAAAAAATAAAATAAAATAAAATAATAAATAACAAATAACGCCTAACTTTTATGCCTTGGTAAAAACCCTAAAAAATAAAGAAATATTCCTTTTTCCCACATACACAAGCTACATTCATGCCCAAACCTCATAACCAGAAAACTAAGAATCTGCATTTACCCATAATCAGAAAAATTGAAAGAGTAAAGCAAAATCTTAACTTACCTGCATCTCTTTCAGCAAGAACTTGTTGATACTTCAGAGTGAATTCTAGAAACTCCTTTTCAGATTTAAAGGTGCGCTTTGCACTCTTACGTTTGACTTCAACATTTTCCTTAGGCAAAGAAACAATGAACTCATGAAGTATAATGAACTACCTTTTGACATAAGCAAAAAATCAGCCAATATGCATTTAAAAAATATGACCACAAACCATACGTTCTTAAGAGCACGCCTTAAAACCGGAACTACAAATGACTCAAGGACACAGCAAATATGGTTGGGAACTCCTGTACTCAACTCTTCTAATGCTTTTATCCCAACTAAATAGAATCATTTTGCACCATGCTACCATATTTAGAGTTGTAGCCTCTATTGAGTTTCAGACAAGGATGTCCCTTAAACAAATCCAAATC
Organism: Swietenia macrophylla; assembly: GCA_032401905.1. Lineage (NCBI taxonomy): Eukaryota > Viridiplantae > Streptophyta > Magnoliopsida > Sapindales > Meliaceae > Swietenia > Swietenia macrophylla. Next base: position 5,430,637 of record CP135571.1, read on the forward strand.
TTGACAGAAACTGACCATTCATGCATTTTTTGTATTTGATTTTACACATCACTGCAGCCATCAAAAAGCAAACGTTATCTTTAAAAAATACTGTATCTTACGTATAACCCTATATGTCAGTATTAGGTGTGATAATCATTGTGCATTGCAACCAGTGGCAGAAAAAATTTGATGTACACCTTAAGCCACTAACTGCCAGAAGCTCCCATCAAACACTAGAAGCTAATCATTTGAAAATATTATAAATAGCATGAACATGAAAAACCATTCTTCAGAATGAAATTGAGAGCATTAAAAAAGTTCCAGTCAATTTTTTACGGTCAACCCTACCAGTTCATCTGAAGTTATTAGTCTAAGCTCAAACCGACAATCAGTTATCAATAAGAGGAAAGTAAATTCAAGTATATACAACTCTCAAATTGAAGTTCAATAATACAGGAGATTCTAAAGCAAAATTTAAATTAATTAAATCATAAAAGATATAATTATATCAATTATCATAGCACTCTATAAACAAATGAATTTGAAGTACATCACTAACTGGTTTTTTGCTTTTCAAAGTATCATCATTTTCTGATGCAGATAACTCCTTGATATTGGTCCCTTTTGCTTCAGTTGCTCCTTCAATGGCTACAAAAAAATCAACAAGGGTTCAAAAATTGTCAGAAATTTATGCAAATAGAATCCAGCTGATAACTAGAATCATATTTTCATAATGTGAAAAATATTTTTTTTCCTTAGAAAAAAAAGGAAAACATACGGACACATTCATAGAGATGCATGTATTCACACAAATATCTGCATGATTAGGCTGAACTGTCACAATTTATCTTTAAGATCCTTCTAAAATTTGGTGCCTTCGGAAATCCAACTGAATTCTACTCAATTTCTTTGATCATTCTATCACAGAAAACAGATTTTTTAGTTGTGGAACCAGCATTGTTTTTGGTGTCGATTGATGGTTCTTATACCACTTAACAGTGTAACATAAAACACATATCCATTCATTCTCAAGTTTCGATAAAAGACAAACCCAAAATTCTATTTTTGTCAATTTTAGACATTCTCCCTGATATTCTTTGTTTCGTTAACTCTATTTCCAGCAACAGCTACTGATTTTAGAAAAATAATCCCCCAGTCAAGAAAAGAAAAGAATTCTATAACATAGACTTCAACACATGCCTGCTTTTGTGATAAAATAACACAACTAGCACTGCAAAACAGAAAATGACTCCATTCATTCAGTAGTACTCTTTTTAGACCTATGATTACCAAAATTCACCTCCTTTCTGGGGAGAAGAAAAAAGAAATGTGTCAAAAAAGAAATGTGTCATCTTACTTTATGGAATACCATGTACATTCTTTAAGCAAATTATTGTCAAGGGCTTCATAAGCTCTCTTATAATATGCTATCTCTGGTCAGTAGGTGCAGTGCATTCTCCAGATAAGAAGGTAAAAAGAACTGCCAGAAAAACCTCTATGCAATATATACATGTGCAGAATATTAATTAAAAGGAGAAAAATTCATTTCAAGTTAAATATAATTACCTCTCTCCATATTTTGACATTCCCCTAGAACTTGGCCTTTCTCCTCACTGCATCCGGATGCCTCAGAAATAAGAGTAGCTGAATTCAGCATCACCACAGTACCTTCTGTCTGCTCCACAGAGCCCTGACAGGGCTTTTCTACCGAGTCCACTGAAGCATCAAAATTATCCATTTCAGATAATGGCACAGGAAAACTTCTCAGTTTCTGATTCTTCTCTATCCTACCCTTGCTTGTTTGAAAATCCTTATCATGTGTTGATTCACTAGAATCATCGTGTTCTATGAAGTCCTCCTTGTAATCACCAGGCGATTTTTCTTGCTCCAAAGTTGGGGTTAGAGGAGCCAAATCTTCTGTGGGGCTATCAACAAACCCATCTGGTAATGAATTTGCTTCAGGAAGCTGATTTACAGCTGGGCTCTCCATTATATCTACAGCATTACCATGAACAAAATCATTTAAATAACTGTTGCATAAATCTCCAGCAAACAATTAGCACTAGCATCATGTTTTGTTGAGGTTTTGTAAAATGTTTCTCATTTTTAAAAACCAAGCGGCCATTTCCTCTTCGACAACTGTAACATTTTGAGAAACTTTGAAGTGGCCATTTAGCATCGACAATGCAAAAATCGTGTTCAAAAAAAAAAAAAGTCCCAAAGCTATCTGCACATTAGAATTAACAAGTTCTTGCCCTTCTCGTTTTATTTTTTTGTCCCTGCATTATATCACCAAATCATAAAAAAGAAAACGCAACTACTAAATACTTCCTTGCGATCGCTATTCTTTGTTTTATTTCAAACAAGATAAAAAATGAACCGGATATGGCACTACGTTCAAAATGTTCCTAACACTTGTAAATCAGTAAATGACATGAAAAAAAAATACCCGTCTCTCAACATAAGAGCATATAACGAAAGCCAAAAAGCACAAAAACTGCAACTGGATTTTCCAGTTTTCGCCATTGCACCTCTAAACCCTCAAATTACTGCCGTGTCGTTTGGTTTCTACATCTAAAGGTACAAACAAATACGTATACAAATATTTTAACAGCGATGAATCCAAATCTTAAAAGTTAAAAGCGATCCACATCAAACATGGAAGTGAGGAAAGTTAGAAATCAGAGAGGGAGAGTACCAGAGAAGTTGTGCGAGAAAGAAAGATAAAAGAGTGAGAAGAGAAACCTTCGTCGTTGACGATGTCAACACTGTAACACAAGCAAGCAACTGCGAAGCGAAGCTGATTTCGTTCGTCGTTGATGTTAATGCTCTTTCTTTTAAGCTTTTAATATTATTAATGCTTGTCTGTATCAAAAGCTCAAAAAAGATTAAAAAAAAAAATTACTTTAATATTAATCTTAGATTTTATAAATAATTTCTTTTTAATACCTACAAAATGATTGACCGTGAAATTGTATTTCTCTAATTATTTAATTTTAAATTTAATAATAAGCCATAAAATATAGGCGTATTATTCTAGATTTATTGGTATATTTATAATTTATAAAAATATATTTTTAAATTACAAATTAAATAAATTATTTTCTAATCTCAAAAAATTTAAATTAACATACAAACTTGCGTATGTAAGGACCAAAATAATTATATATAACTACGGAAAGTTAAATAAAGAAAATTTATATAATTATATATTTTTAATAATTAATATTAAATTTAATATATATAATTAATAAATTATAATTAATGTACATAAAATATAATTTAATAATATATAAATAATATAAAAATTTGTCATAAAAATAAAAATTTTTAATTTAACCCCTTGTGCACCTATGTATGAAAAAAAAGAAGAGGGAGAGTACACCAATTTTACGTTATTTTTTATTAATTTTTTAATAATTAAATTAATAATTAAAATTTAATTTTATATACATAATTAATATTTTATATATAAAATATAATTTTAATTATTTAATTAAAAATTAATAAAATAATATATAAATTAAATAAAAAATAAAAACTCTTGATAACATGAAGCGAAGATGGCCAAACAAGGATTCCGCATCCCTCACCTTGGGGCTAGCATGTTATACAGTAACTGCAACTATATATCAAAAACAAAGACCCCGAAAAAGAAGAGAGCTGTAGGCCCGGTCCAATGCAATGCAACCCATCACAAAGTAAACGTAACGTCGATAGAAAAGTAATGTAATAAAAAAAATTAATTTAAAATTTGCATCATGTAACATTCGTCACCATAGCCGTAGCAAGACGATCCCAAATTTTACAAATAAAACGCTGATACATCCCTGCAGAAAGAACAGAACATGCATCAATCCATGTACAAAATTAAGAAGGCTGGTTGAGGAAATCTCCACCTAATGCATCTGCCAGCCAAACAGTACAATAAATGCAGGCTATTCTTGTACAAATGTGGCTGAAATTGAAAGAGAGTGACTCTAAATCTACCATATGTATATGAAGCTCAATCAATCATTTTTCCAGTTCTTGTCCATCCCAGTAACCACTGGAATGCCTCTTAAATCTCATTCTACTGGTATGAATTCTGTTGGTTTCCTGGATCATTTCTCCAGTTGTCATAAAAGCTGGAAATTCCCTGCTTCACAATACTGGGAATTGGCATACTACAAACTTTGAAAGCAAAACAAGTTATATTTACAGTGAACCTCAGCTACCTCATAATATTTGCACTGTTTAAACTTAGACGGTATGAGGAGGGCCCAAAATGCCAGTTTCTTGAGCTAAATAGGGAGGTAATACTTTCCACAATATCCAAAGCTTGACAAGTCGGGATAGTTCACAGTTTTCTATTAACCTGTGATAACGTTGCCAATCCTAGAACAACTACAGGTAAGGCTTGCATTCTTCAACACAGAAATAAAGCATGGAACGTTTTGTACGGTACCTGTATGCACAAAAACAAAAATTGTTGTCAAAGTTTCTGTTTTCAGAATAACCCACTAAAGCTTTCTACTCATTTAAGTCTATTAGCATGTTAATCATAAACACTTAAGCAAAGGAAGAATATGTCAACTAACTTAATATTTCAAAGCATCGGCAACCTCATTGTCAGTCATTTATGAATAATGGCAAAGCAATGACATTATAAAGTGTCTACTTGCAACCAAAAAAAAAAAAATCAAACAACTTGCTAGATTTTGCTTCCACCAGTTCCGTTTGCCTCTTACCAACACCTATTTTTCTAGAAAAGGATCAATTATACCAAGTCATCTTTGATTGTTATAAATTGGTATTTAATTTAAGTTTGACCAGCTTTGTTTCTCCTAAAAAAGAAACTACTTAAACTGTTTTCCCTAATATTATCTTACTTGAAATTTAAGTCAGTTTTCAATAAATACTGACTGCCTCTAATGGAGGTTTTTATTTATCAAAACCTATATCAGTTCCTAAATTAAACATAGGCACCAACATAAAAATAGGTCAAAAACTAGTAACCTTACAAACATATTCAAGTAGGAAGTTATTACCTTGTATTTCTTTAATTTTATGATTTAATCCATTCTTTTCAATATAGGCATGGCATGGAGTCTAACCAAATAGACGTTCCTTTGACACATGATGAATCTTTGATGCATTATAACTATCAATACAATCATGTGAATTGTCAGAAAACAACATTTTTAGTTATAAAAATTTTCAACCATGACAATCATACAATCTAAGAAAGCTATCATGAAAAGATGAAAGCACAGATAACTTCTGGAAATATTTATCATTTAACAATATGACACTGCAAACTTGTAAATAATGTTTTAAAATATCAAGAAAAAAAGTAGAAAAGAACATTCATAAGTTTCATTTTCTTTTGTATGGGCAGTTCAGTAAGCAGAAGTTGCAAATAACTAAGGCAAGATTTCTTTTTGAAACGTTACTTATTAGCTAATACTGACATACCTATTAACATCGTGAGAAATTATAATATTCACAAGTTTCATGTTTTTCACCCCAAACCAATCATAGCAGTAGACATGCCTAAGTAGTTTTACAAATTAGTGAACACAGACATTTATAACCATGAATCTAAAATCTGGGCTCACCATCAAAGTAAAGCGGTTTTGGTGCTGCCAACAAATTTTTGAAGGAGATGGGATGTCATGATATCTGTGAATCACAAATGCATACAGAAAAGACCTGTATTTATTTAATCAAGAATGCTCGTCTTTCCTCTTTCAATATGGGTGGATCACCATCATCAGCCAGAGAAGGTTTTGAAAACCGAGCAATTAACTCCATCAAGGTCCATTTCCTTCAGGTCAGAGTCTGAATCTAAGAGAGATGCACCCTTTGTCTCCCAGATCGTGGCTGGCGAGGAAATGAGAAAGGGCCAGCTGATGTTTTCCTATCATCTGTCTCGTTAGACCCGGGTTCACTGCTCATAAAAGCTGTTGCAGGTACAGCAATAAGATCAAATGAAATCTTTGCCACAAAAACATCATTAAAACAAACCCAAGACACATTATATGAATAGATAATTATAGATATGTTTATATATCTGTGTAAATATAAAGCCATCCTGAGATTTGTATAAGAATGGTCCTCAATGAGAACCAGTATCACATTCTCCCTTCCATAGAAATTTTGATATCTAAAAGCAAGTGGAACGCAATTAAAACTTTGAAGGAGAAAAGAAGCCTAATACTCCAACAAGATGGAACTAAAGCTAACACTCTCCTCTAGCTGACTTAAATGATAAAAATTAAAAAAAAAAAAAAGGATAAAACTTCCATATCAGGACAAATAGTCTTATCAATAAATGAGATTATGGAAATTTGTAAAGCTAAGAAATTGATAGAACTTAACCAGAAGAGTAGCAATATTATGAATGCAGAGTTGACTTCATAAATCGTTTTTGCATGGACTTAAAACACACAAAGAGGTTCCGCACAATCACGTCAACCAAGAAAATCATAATCAATTTACATGCATCCTATCACCAGCTGATCTGCTTCGGAGTACAGGAGCAGATCACTTCATGGCTATATATTACATTACAAAAATATTGAGCCCAACATCATTTATTGCATGTGCAGTGAAGAAGTAACATGTAATCCATACACCCGTTAAGATATAATTTATACAAAGCAAAAGCTCAAACAGAATTAAGACAGATTTAACCATCATTTTGCAACTAAGAGCTCAGAGGCTCTGTTCAAAAAAAAAAATCAGAGCCAGTTTAAGAGCCAAATATATTAGGTTGATTGTACTTAGGAAATCCTTGAAAAATAACATATAATTCAAAAAGAAGAAATACAAATTTTCAACAGTCCTAAATGATGACATTTCTACCTTCATTTGATCTAGAACTGTTTCTCATTTCCAATCCATTTGTTGAAGCAGACTGAGAATCAGGCCCAACACCACCTCGAACACCATTGTGACCTAGCCTCAGAGAAATCCAATTACCAGGACGGATACCAGCTGACTATTACACCAGTGTTGGGAACTTCTGATTTTTCTATAGAATTCGAGATTGAATGTGATGCTTCTGGGAGGGGGATTGGAGCCATATTGACGCAAAATAAGAGACCCTTGGCCTTTTTCAGCAAGGCATTGAAAGACAAGGCATTGGCTAAGTCGACTTTTGAAAAAGAACTAATGGCCTTAGTTTTGGCTGTACAACATTGGCGGCCATACTTACTCGGACGAAGGTTTAAGGTATATACCGATCAAAGAAGCTTAAAACATCTGCTTCAACAGAAGGTGTTCTCTCCTGACCAGCAGAATTGGATAGTCAAATTAATGGGGTATAATTTTGAAGTTGTCTATAAACCGAGAAGAGAAAATAAGGCAGCTGATTCGTTATCCAGGATCCAAGAAGTGGGAATTCTAACCATAGTTTCTATTCCTTTTTGGGTTGAAGCGGATGAGTTAGAAAAGGTGATCCAAGACCTAAGTTAGAACAGATTGTTATTAAAGATGATCCAGTGGCACATCCAGGTTTTACTTTAAGAGGGTCACGATTATTTTACAAACAACGTTTAGTAATACCGGCAGATTCTAAATGGGTCACAAAGTTTATGCAAGAATTTCATGCTGCCCCAACAGGAGGTCATTCGGGAGCCTTTAGCACTTATAGGCGAATAGCGAAAAATGTTTATTGGATAGGCATGAAGAAAGATGTTCATCGTTTTGTGGCCGAATGTAGTGTTTGTCAACAACAGAAGTACCAAGCAACATCACCTGCTGGGTTGCTACAGCCTTTACCCATTCCTGAAATGCTCTGGAAAGATATAGCCATGGATTTCATAACGGGATTGCCTAAATCCAGAGGGTTTGATGTGATCATGGTAGTTCTAAACAGGTTATCAAAGTACGGTCACTTCTTATTATTTAAACACCCATACACTGCTAAAAAAGTAGCTGAGTTATTCATGAAATAGATCGTTAGGCTACGTGGGGTTCCAAAATCAATCGTAAGTGACAGGGATTCTCTCTTTGTGAGTCATTTCTGGATTGAATTCTTTCGTCTGCAAAGAACAAAATTGAAAATGAGTTCAGCTTATCATCGGCAAACATATGGGCAAACGGAGGTTCTTAATAGATGTCTAGAAACATATCCTCATTGTTTTTCTTCAGAACAACCAAAACATTGGGCTGATCGGCTTTATTGGGCAGAATATTGGTGTAATACTAATTACCAAGTATCTATTGGGAAAACACTATTCGAAGCAGTTTATGGGAGACCACCATCTGTACTCAGCAAGTTCATTAAGGGAGAAACCTTAGTTGAGGCAGTCGCACAAGATTTGATAGATAGAGAAGAAGCTCTTCGACAGTTGAAGTATAATTTGCAATGGTCTCAAGATCAAATGCGCAAAAGCGCCAATACTCGTAGAAAAGATGTATCCTTTTCTGAAAGAGAGTGGGCGTATCTTAAATTGCGTCCTCATAGACAACAATGGTATCAAGACGAATTAATACCAAGTTAGTGGCAAGGTTTTACAGGCCCTTTAAAATTTTAGAGAAAGTTGGAGCAGTGGCATATAAACTACAACTTCCATCAGGGTCCAAAATTCACCCCGTTTTTCATGTGTCTCAACTCAAGAAAGCAATTGGATCACAGCATGTACGGATTGAATTACCAATTTATATGGAGGAGGAAAGCACTGCACTAGTGGAACCTGAAGCAATTCTTGCTCAAAGGACAGTACCTAAGAAAGGCCAACAAGTTAAACAACGGTTGGTTCAATGGAAGAACAGGCCTCTGGAAGAAGCAACGTGGGAGGATCAAGAGACTATCCGCCTTCAATTTTCAGAATTTAGACTTGGGGACAAGTCCCTTGCTGTGGAGGGAGGCAATGTTAGGGATGGAATTCCAGAAACAGAGCAAAAAATTGGAGCTGGACTTGGTCCTGAGGAGACAGCACAAACAAGCCTTGTTATGCCAACCCAAGTATCTAAGAGACCCCTAATTCAGCAGGTATATGAAAGATGAAGGAAGGGGACACGTGGAGGAAAAATGGGTAACTCACGTGGGGAGGTGATAGGGAAAAAGTTTGTTAAAAGGAATATTGTGTGGGGAAAAAGGGTATCTGTACTGGGGGAAAGGAAGAAGGAAGAAAAGAGAGCTGCTGCTGGTGATGTAGGCTGTTGGAGTCATTTTTTTTATGTTACTAAACTTTGTTATTCAGATTTGGGTTAGGAAATTAAATTCGAAACTTTCATTGTCTTCCAATTTTCTGTCTATTTCTTTATTATGTTCTTGTTGTTGGTTGCGGAAAAGAGCATGATGTATCACAATCTGGTAAATGCTGCACCAAGCTTTCTTTTCTCCTGAGTTGAAGTTTTCCTGACACAGCATTTTCAAAATTCTCATTAGTTGTTACAAAGAATATTGTAGTTTCTGTTGAAATACATAGTTAAAAGAATTTAAACGTAACGAAATCTGCTTGCACCAGAAAACCTTGCAAGCTATCAACTCAAATCAATGAACGAACAAGATGCTGAATGTATAATCTACTGACTCTTCCTTCCTATGCATGAATGCCTAGGTATTCTAGGTGTCATGGCTTAAGAAGCTGAATTGTCATCAACCAGACTTACATTCTTCTTCTTTTCATTTTATGTTTCATCTCCAGCAATTTCCTCGATAAACTACAAGTTTTGGTTTTAATCCCATGCAACTAAACAAATTTTATCCAAAAAATTCTTTTAGCCCAAAACCTCATCAATCCTAGTTCTAAACCAACCAAACAATGCTCCAATTAACAACATAAAGCACTGAACATAAAGAAATTGCATCAAGTTCTTTCTTAATAAGAAACTCAATATAAGAAACATAACAAAAGCTTGTTAAACTAGGTTGTCCAGATTAAGTCAATGTCTTTCCCCAGATGAGGAAAACCAATTAATCATGATTGGGATCAAAGATTGCCAATAACACAGTTCGTTAAAGTACTCTTTCAGCACTATGTACAGAGGATAGATACATATCAAATATTTCCATTTTGAAGTCCAGACAGAAGCAACATCCAAAAATTTAAGTTGGTCCTTTTTCCCATTTCAACAACAAAATTAAGCAATGTCACTTTCAATTCCATTACAAACTCAAATCAGTGGATGGTGGACGTTACATAAACATCCATGAGAACTACACAAACTTCAATAACAAGCAAATTTAAGATAATTCTTGAAGGAGACAAACTTAACCACAAGATGCATAATAACGGAAGCAATATAGCAAATACAATTTAACTATTTTACATTATTCACCACTGTACTAAGTTACAGAACAAACCTGCAGTTTTGAACAACCATTTCTCTGAGTTCTTCCAAATGCATAACGGCCTCATAAAGCTGAAACAATACAGTGACTTCAAAAATTTCCCTCATCCATATTCCATTGTTGATAATATATTTTGATTAAAGTAGATTAACTCAATTCAAAGAAATTTAACTTGCTTAAAGAAATCCATTGACTACCCCTCCCTGTCCAAAAAGATCTCATTGTTCTAAATATATCTTTCAAAAAGTTGCAAAGTTTTTAACACCTCATTACTCGTATCTCTGGCCATTTAGGCATGAGCAGCTTCCTCAGCAAGCTGCATATCCGGCTGTTCCTCTGCCTCCTCTTCTTCTCATCTTTTTTCCTACAGATACATAGCCTTGGAAGTCAAGAAAAATTTTGAAAATCAGAGACAAGGTGATTTGACTTTTCTCACCCACAGAAGGAACCATGCTTGTTAAACCCTAGACAGCTTATGTAATCAAAAGCTATCAAGTCCAGGCAAATCCCACTTGCATTGAAAAAGTAGGATAAATAATCACCTCTTCAGTAACTTTAGGCAGAAGTTGCAACCACTTCTCCTCAAATTTTTCCAGCAAAGTTTTTGCCCTTACATGAAGATCACTCCTTCATCATTATAGTTCATTGCATTCTTAAAAACCAACCCCACATAAGTACATATCTCCCGGTCATTCTTATATTAATTGGCCTCCGTTTGTTTTTTTATTGTAGTGAAGTCCATGGGCTTGTCAACCTAGTAAAATCATGTACAACAAATTAAATCACTGCCACGCGTTCACTTTACTAAATGACAGGGCAATTTGGAGACAGGCAAGGAGATATTAATTGGTAGAAAATCCACTAAAAAGCTCCATGTAGGAAACCCTTATAGTATGTGAATCACATGGCCCAATGCTTATTAACATATCACATCATGTCTGCAAGTGATCACACAAGTTTGAATGCTCAGAAACATATGCTCATACATTTAGTTAGATGGACACAAATAAGACTCAACAAAAACAAATTATGATCTAATTATTCATGATGTACTGATGCCCAATGACATGGAAACCACTAACTTTATAATAACAAATGGTTCCTAAAAACATTTATATATTTTGTCCACGTGTCTTTACCAAAATATAATGAGTGAAAAGCATAGCAACAATCAGTTTTTAGATTAGACAAAATGTCCAGCAAGACACCTTTAGATTTTCTCAATGATGATACTTGGACTATGCCCAGTGATCATAATCAAACACAGTCATTATAATTGCAAATAAGAATATCTCATTAACTAAGAGTAAAGGACTGATAATAAGAAATGTGAGAATCTTGGAGTAAGTTAACAACATTTATGGACATGTAAAAGATTGAGGAAGATGCAACAAGAATTACCTCATAGTAGTCATCTAAACCAAAACCTTTGACATCAACAGTTTGCATGAAGGGCCATGCCGACTTGTGCTGTGTAATCTGAGAGCAATGATAAAGAAATGTCAGAAGACTTGTAACATCTTCCAACCAGACAACATGTGTTTCCATTTGTTAGAGCACCCAAGTGACCAAATCCAAAGTGCAGGTTCATCAACTCAGCAGAAAGCTAGATTATGAACTTTGGAGTGGCAAGCAGCTTCAGAGTGGCAATTTGCGCCACATAAGAGACGATACAAAGAGGTTTTTTGCAGCATTAACGGCAAAAGAAAGGAAAAGAGAATCCACTATGCTTCAGTCCGGTGCATGCAGTAGTGTGCACATATATCACCAGTTAAATTACAATTAAAGCATGCCTAAATGCACTACATTTTCTAATTCAATCCACCCATTATGCAGCAAGAAAACTGTTAACATTAAAACATTAATAAGTAAAACATTTGCTTTCAGGATTAACAGAGAAGGTTGCCATGTCAATAGAGGCAAATAAAAAGCAGTAAGATTTTTTCTGAGTTAGAGAAAAGACATACATCTTGGTGGAAAAGGATGACAAAATCACACTTGCGTAGCATTACCATATACACCCCAACATATATCCAAATATATGTGCGTGCACGTGTGGCTACATCTTTAATTGAAACAAATTTAACCGCGTGTACTAAATTCAATTCAGGATTAATCATGAAATGATTTGTCACTATAAAACAAAACTCAAATCATGAAAATCACTATTTCCAAGAATCAAATGAAGAAATGTACTCTTGCGAAGCATTGGTGATTACATTACGGAATATCGTGCCGAATTGTCGCATAAGCTCTTCCATTCTCTTCTCAGCAGCTTTCTCCCGCCGTGATGCCCCTTGCTGCTGCTTCCGAATGCTAGGCACCTGTCTCTCCTTCTCTTTATCCTTCACAGCTGAACTACCTTTAGAAATGCTCGCTTGCTTTTTACTCGAATTGAGATAAAACTGCTCGATCTCGTTCACCCTTTCCTCTAACTACATGTTAATAATCATAATTCCGGAATTCCAAAAGCTTAAGTAGCACGCCGTGATCAGAGAATTGTTTGAAAACGGACTCCAAATCAACGGATGCGATATTAGTTTCTACATCAGTATCATACACGTACCTTATCAATCTTTTGAAATATTTCATCGACGCGACGCCTGAAACCCTCGACTTCGGAGTGTGGGGTTCAGGATTCCCGGGCAAAGCGGCCACGAAATTTGAAATTGATGCATCCATGGCTTCCAACTGATACCGGGAAAAAAGAAAATCATATAACTGTTAAAACTAACAGTGCGGCATAAACGTAACGTGTAATAAAGAGATTTACAGTGGAGCAAAATAGCGGAGCTGTGGCAGAGTAACGAAGGTTGTCGGAGGCACAACGGTGAGCAGACGCGAGTGCGTTTGTGTACTTGGCGCTGTTTCGGCGAGATATGGTGCCGTTTAATTACCCCCCGTCCGTTATTTTTCCGTCTTTTTGTTCAGAATCTTTCGCCGTCTTTGTCCTTTTCCTTTCTAAAACTATTCGGTTTTTGACTACAGAGGAAATATAAAAGAGTTTGTGAATAAAAAGAAATTAAAATTTTTAATATTAAACAAATTTAATTACTCCGTAATATTATTTCAATAGTATAATAACAATAATAATAACAAACTATTTTCTCATTATACATCATATTCCGAAAGCCAAGTAATTGGCAATAGCTACTACTGGCAGACTCGTACGAGTGAAAAACAACCAAAAGCCGTCCTGGCCAACACTCTTGCAAACTGGGCCCCATACCTCAACGACCGAACAAGACCCCGCTGATTTCTCCCCCCGCCGTATCTATTATCTCCGGCTACAGCTAGTTCGCCGTGACCGCCGTCGGAATTCACCGGGAACAACGGAGCAGGGTTCCTTCTTTTGCTCTGCCTCTTCTTTATATCACTCAGCTCCATTTCCATCGGAATCTTCGCCAACCCAATTAACACCTTATGCCTACGACTACGAGAATTACTCGCATAATAACGGTACCGGTAACTCCCGTTCGCCGGTGTGTTTGAACTCCTCCTTTTGTTGTTTAGGTAGTAAACTGGACTCTCCGGTACGTGTTGTTGTTGTTCTCTTACGATTTTACCGCAGAAGTTGATAGCATTATTGTTGTTGTTGTCATGGTCGTCGTCGTTTGAAGCGTCGTCGATTTTGTCAGTGTTAAAAGAGAACTCGAAAGAGTCGTCTTCTTCTTTTGAGTCTTGACGAAAACTGTAGTATTCAGATTCTTGATAGTGATCAGTTAAGAGATCACAGAGAGAAATGGCGTCCTCTTGATCTGATTCTTCTAGTTCTTCTCCCTCGCGCCGCGGTAGATATGTAACTTTTTCTTGATCCTCCATGACAGATGAGAGCGGGAAGGATGAAGACGAATACAAAATGAAGGAAAGAGACGAGAATGTGTCTGTGAGGTGCCTGGTAGAATGAAGAAGAACTTTGAGCTATATATATATATATATATAAAGATAATATTTAATTATTAATTTTTTTATCTTTTATTTTGTTTCATTTCAATTTTTGTTTTTTTTTTTTTTGTTTTTCCTTAACAACGGGAAGGAGAGAGTGAGAGGTAGCCCGGTCTGGTCGGTCCTTCTACAGCACCGCTTCTAGAAAGGATTGAATCAAATTTGCTTAACTAAAGGGGCTACTCTTGGACGCCTGTGTTTTTATGATCTAGAAGGCAAATAATTCTTGGGTTGGTGGCTTCTTCGGCTCTGCAACACAGATTTTGACTATTAAGATTACTAGAAGAGGAGTATAAAACGAAGAATTGCCCAATCATAATTATCCACGTCATCCACAAAATTTTGAGGTTCAGAAGGTTCCATTTGCAAGTAACATTTTATTCATTTAAAATTATGATATAATTAATAAAATAATTTTATTTAATTCCAATACTAAAAAGTTTATGAACAATAAATTGTAACTATTAAATAATTTTAGTCCCACACGGACAATTAATTATATATAATGATTATAGATTGAGGTTCAAAATTTTTAATAAAATAATAATTAAAATTATCACATAATATTTATATTATATTATATTATATTTATTTAAAAAATTAATTTAAATTTAAATAATTAAATAATTATGTTAAAAATAAAAATTTTAATTCAATTAATTCACTTGATCTTTTAATTATATTTTGATATATTTTATGATATTTATGGTAATATTTTATAAAATATTAATTAGTTTTATTTTAAATATTTTTAAAAAATAATTAAAGTTGACTAAAAAATAAAATATAAAATTATAAAATAAATTTATTAGTATTATAAATAAATTTTGATAAATAAATTATTAATTATATTATAAATAATTTTATATATTAAAATATTAAATTTAATTTTAATATTATTATTAATCATATCTTCCATCAATTTTGGTGTCAAAATTATAAATTTTGTACGTACTCGCGTGAGTCGTGCCAAAAATGGTAGTAACGTCGTGGATCCGCATTCGACGAGATCCATCCCAGCATCAAAAACGCGTCAGAAGCGTACAATATCTGTCAAAGTGTCAACTACTGATATTGCTTTCAATTGGTCGCTTCCTACAAATAATTATTATACACAGTATATATCTAGAAGGCCACTGTACTTTTGCTTCTTCTTTGCCCGGTCCTGTCCTGTCACATGGCAGAGGTCCCACCCGATTTAACAAATTTAAACCACTCAGTCAATGCCCAATTCCTCAATAGTCTTATATCTGCTCCAAACATTTTTTGTGTGTGTCTAATTTTCTAAACTTTGACTGTTCGAATTTTTTAACACAGTAAAATTTATCACAGAGTAAGACATTCATTGTAAATGTTTAGACTTGTAGAAATCTTTCTACATGAAATGAAAATATGATTTAATTTTGGGTAATAATATTCATGACCCTAATTTTTGATATTTTCAAAAAATAATTATGTAATTTCTCTATTCCCATCACTCTAACCTAACCTCAATTACAAGGATTGTAGTAATCTTATTTTTAATTTATTTCTCGTTCATAATTAGTTAAAATTTATTCCTATAAAAATAATTTAATTATTTTAATAATAATATTGAAATTTACTTCTTAAAATATACTCTTATGTCAATTCTACAATATTTTTTATTCCCGCACCACAATATCAATTCCACAAGAATTTTATTCATTCTCGTCCTTATTTGATCACAATACAAGCGAGGTTAAAAATAGAAAAAAAAAAATCACAATTTAGATCGAATTTATCAAAATTAATCAATTTTATTTTTTTAATGAGAGCAATAATAGAGTGTTATTTTTAGACAATATAAATTATTTATTTGAGTATAATATTTTTAAAATTTAATATAAATTATTTATATTTAAAAAATTATGCTTAAACTTATTACTTTTATAATTACTCATGTTAAAAATAAATTAAATTAATCGTATTTTTAAGTTTAGAAAATTAAAAACCGTTATTCCGGAACAACTTTAAGTCAGACCAATTAAGGAAAAAAATTAGTTCAATTGTCAATTACTCACAGAAATAGGATTTGATTATGAATTTGAACAAAGCATGTTTCTTCATCAAGAAGTACTTATTTGAACTAAAATCGGATTAATTAATATTTTATTCGTAAAAAACATTTTGCAAAAATTGGGTCATTCCGAGTATTGAACTCGGGACCTGTCACACCGTAAAACGGGAACCATGCCACTGTACCAAATACCCTATGATAGGGATGAAGTCAAAATTGCTATATAACAGATTCAGATAAATGAACATTGCCAGAGCTCAAAACCCTAGTCATAGGAGCTGGCTCTTGGGTCGAAAAACCTCTCGCTGAGTTGGTGAAAAATGGCAAGAGCAGCTCTCCTTCACTTTTTGCGATCACAGTCCAAACAACTCTCAGCAAGAAACTTTCATTCAGGTTCTCTTCATTTCCCTGTCTCTCTTTCTCTGTGTTAATACGATTTTACTTTCGCTTCTTCGGTGAAACATTAACATCACAGCTCAGTACCTAACTCTCTGAGAGTGAAATCTCCGTTACATGATGATATAATTTCTTAATTTGTCATGTATTTCTTTATTCTTGTGGCAAAGCGGAAAGAATAAGAGTGGTATTGTTGAACTTAAAACTTCAAATATTCATTTGTTGTTAGAAGGAGAGGAAGGTTGAGATCAAATTTTCAGATCTAGTGTTGACGGGAATTAGATGAAATTGCACTCTTTGCGTGGTTTCATATTGTTCTGTGGCGGGATGGTTTTGTTTAATGACAGATCAAGCGAGTCATATTTTGGTTTTGCTAGATATGCATACGGTGACATTGACTTATTACCTGTGGCTTAATGGATGCGTATATCGTGGCACAGTTTGATAATCAAATATTGGCAAGTTGAAAAAAGGGAGATGATTGTAGGAATGTTTGATTTTGATCTCAGAATCTTTTGAGCAACTCATTGCTTTCCCATATTTTATCTTGGATTCTTTGGGAGATTGAAATTAGTGGTTCAATTTTTCAAATGTCTTTAAGGAGTTTAGGAATCGTGGTTTTAGAATGTACGCGTGGATGCTTTTACTGCATTTGTGGCGGAATTAGAAATGGTTTTGCCTCGTTTTACTTTGCATTTTAATTTGTGATATCTATTAAGACTTTATGTAAAAGCACAACAAGAGTTGCAAAAGATAACTTTACTCGGTGATTTAAGTTTTGTGGATTTTATATTTTTGTGGTTGTGATCAGTTTAGTTTTTGTTATCATTTTTCATCTACCATTCCCCTGCCAGTCGAAGTTGGAGTTCACATCTTTACAAACTTAAATTTTTTGATAGGAAACGGAAAATTCATGTTATATTGGCATATGTTGTGCCTTTGGCAAAAGTTGGGTTGAGCATATTAGTGATAATTCTTATTGTGATTTTTCTTTAATTGCCTTTGTACTATTCTGCTTTGTCAAAGTAAATTAGATGATCTTTAGTTTGGTCCTTTCAAATGAAGATAATCTATCATACCCCATAGGTAGTCTCTTTATGCTCTGTCTGACTAGTTATTAAATATAGTAAAATATCTGGTGATATTCTTTTCTTCATTTGTTAAGGTGAAGTTATAGATTCTCATGATTTTTCTGCTTTTCCTGGAAAATAAAATTTTGTTTTTTAGGTTGCACCTTGAATTGGATAAGAAAATTCTGCATGACATGGAGAAGTAAAAATGGTATTGCTAGGAGCATGAGATTCTGTGTCAGAGGTCAGATATATTTGTCTGAAGTGCCAATCTTCAATATCTTAAAAGCATTCATTCTTCTATGTTAGGCAGTGATTCTAAGTGTTGCAACTTTCTTAGCTGTTTTGGTTTAGAATTTATTAATAAGTAACTGAGCAAAAATTACTGCTTTTCAGATGCATATTTTATAGTTGTCGTCATTGCAACAGTTTTCATCCCTGTTTACCCTGAATCATGTATAAGACTGTTTGGAAAACCCAAACCTCTAAAATATCAAGCATTTCGTTAGGACTCATGCCATTTTTTCCCCTTAGCTGATGATTAAAGTATGCAAATTTTTGGTTGTCAGTTGTATTTGCTATACATGTTGTTACTAATTTTCTCCTGGCTTTAGGTTATCAACTTTGTAGATTCGGAGTAGGGTCACCCACACCAAAGACCAATTTCTACTCTGCCATCCAGGTTGCTTCTGCACAGAAAAGGTGGGAATCTCAAAATGCAGTTGCAGCAGATGACGGCAAGATCAGCATTGGACCACGTCGAGGGGGAGAAGCTACAGAAGATGAAAAGGACACTGGTGTTGTTTACTATGGTCCAATTTCATCAACCATAAAGAAAGTGAAGCTTCTTTCTTTGTCAACCTGCTGCCTATCAGTATCTTTAGGGCCAGTTATAACCTTCATGACAGCTCCGGATATGAACGTCATCTTGAAGGGTGCAGTGGCATCATCTGTGATATTTATGAGTGCTGCTACCACCGGCGCTCTTCACTGGTTCGTGAGCCCTTACATTCACAAGCTCAAATGGAAGCCTGGTTCAGACAGCTTTGAGGTGGAAATGATGTCGTGGCTGGCAACGTACCTTCCAAAAACGATTAAGTTTGCGGATATTCGACCGCCTGAGACCAATAGGCCTTTTGTGACATTCAAGGCCAATGGGAAATTCTACTTTGTTGATGCAGACCATTGTCATAACAAGGCTTTGCTGGCAAGACTGACTCCTAACAAAGAAAGTCAGGAGTCGGCTTTTAAGAATCTGTAATGGATGCTATTTTTGATGTGCAACTCAATAAGTGCGACAGCAAAATTTCAATGATTTTCATTCCCATAGTTTGTTCATTATACAAAGGCTACTTCCTGTGGAATTTTTTTTTTCAACAGCTAGATTTAATAACACAGTTTGAATTAAGTGTTTCGCCACCTTTAATTTTCTCTCCATGTTGCGGTATTTATAGCAGTGTGTGTAATTTTTGAGAGAAAAGGGAGCAACATGTCTAGTTATACATGTTTAAATTCTATGATAAGATGTCAAGTTTGGAAAAAAAAATAAAAAATAAAAATAGAAAATTTCTTTTACAGAATTTTTTAATTGTCCCCATTTTTAATAGTTGTACACAATTAAAAAAAATATCTAATGTTAATAAAAAATATATATATCTATATATGTATATATATATGAAATTAACATTCAGCTGTTTTGGAGAGTAACATAGGAGCGCAGAATTCCCAACATACTCTCTCAGGATCGCTGAAACAAAATTCCCTTGGAAATTTTATTCTGAATTTGATGGGTTTGAAAAATGGAAAGGGTTTGACGGAGTTGCGAGAAGTTCATAACAATATTCCTTGCGCATCATGGAAGAAGCCCGTGGCCAATAATAAGGCAACGCTTTAACAGTACTTTGTCAGGCAGAATGCACGTGGTTCAGATAATGGAAAAGAATATTGTAAAATCTCCAACCAGCCACAGAATTTTTGAAAATGTAAACTGGATATATATTGTAAAACATTTGACAGGCATCTGGAGAGCTGCTTAGGTAATAAAAAGCATAACCAAGTTTGAACATAACACGGCCAACACAAAAACAGACTCTGAAACAGATTCAAGACTGTAATCCCGCCACCGCCTGTCAAGAACCCAGTTCTGCGAACAGAATTCTCTAGTCGATGGTGATGACCCGTAATGGTAACTATCAAAATGGACACCTAAATATCTAATGCATGGATTCATAACAATAACCCATTCTTTATTGTAGTAACGCTGATAGCCCTCACTAGCAGAGACAGAAAACTGCACGGTTCACTTCTTCTTGGCAGCAGACTTGGTCACCTTAGCTCCAGATGGATCCTTCTTCTCCACGCTCTTGATAACTCCAACAGCAACAGTCTGACGCATGTCTCTCACAGCAAAACGACCAAGTGGGGGATACTCAGAGAAAGTTTCCACCACCATGGGCTTTGTGGGAATCATCTTAACAAACCCAGCATCACCGTTCTTCAAGAACTTGGGCTCCTTCTCAAGCTCCTTACCAGAACGCCTGTCAATCTTGGTCAAGATCTCAGAAAACTTGACAGCAATGTGGGAGGTGTGACAATCAAGGACGGGTGCATAACCGTTTCCAATCTGACCAGGGTGATTCATGATTATAACTTGGGAGGTGAAGTTAGCTGCCTCCTTGGCAGGATCATCCTTGGAGTTTGATGCAACATAACCACGCTTGAGATCCTTGACAGAAACATTCTTAACATTGAATCCCACATTATCACCGGGGAGAGCTTCTTGGAGAGCCTCATGGTGCATCTCAACTGACTTAACTTCAGTCATCAATCCCGATGGACCGAATGTAACAACCATACCAGGCTTGAGGACACCGGTTTCAACACGTCCAACAGGAACAGTTCCAATACCACCAATCTTGTAGACATCCTGAAGTGGAAGACGGAGGGGCTTCTCTGTTGGCCTCTTGGGCTCATTAATCTGGTCAAGAGCCTCAAGAAGGGTTGGGCCCTTGTACCAGTCAAGGTTGGTGGACCTCTCAATCATGTTATCACCCTCAAACCCAGAGATGGGGACAAAAGGAATCTTATCTGGGTTGTATCCCACCTTCTTCAAGTAGGAAGAGACTTCCTTAACAATTTCGTCGTATCTGGCCTTGGAGTACTTGGGTGTGGTGGCATCCATCTGTACCAAAATTAAGAAATATATCAGCTAATGTCATACAAGGAACTAAAAAATATCCATATACCAAAATTATAGGTCAAAACAACTGCAAATTGCGAAAGAGACAAAGCAATACCTTGTTACAGCAGCAAATCATTTGTTTCACACCAAGGGTGAAGGCAAGTAGAGCATGCTCACGAGTTTGACCGTCCTTAGAGATACCGGCTTCAAAACCACCAGTGGTGGAGTCAATGATAAGGACAGCACAGTCAGCCTGGGAAGTACCAGTAATCATGTTCTTAATGAAGTCACGGTGTCCAGGGGCATCAATGACAGTGCAATAGTACTTTGTGGTCTCAAACTTCCACAAAGCAATATCAATGGTGATACCACGCTCACGCTCGGCCTTGAGCTTGTCAAGCACCCAAGCGTACTTGAAGGATCTCTTGTTCATCTCAGCAGCTTCCTTCTCAAATCTCTCAATCACACGCTTGTCAATACCTCCAAGCTTGTAGATCAAGTGACCGGTGGTGGTTGACTTACCAGAGTCGACATGGCCAATGACCACAATGTTGATGTGAGTCTTCTCCTTACCCATGATGAAGTATTTGCTTAAAACTGTTCCCACAAAAAAATTAAGTTAGAAAATTTGTATAGAGAATCACAAACTCCAACAATATCTACAGACAACATACCTCAAAGTTAAAAGATAGTTCAATTTGATCATTGTTCAACTGTGATTTATATAAAATGGAGCTTTAGGAACATGTAAACAATAATTACAGGGGAATACACATATTACCTCATCAAGTCATAAATTTTGAGATAATAACAAGGTCTACACAATTCAACTTATATTACATATTACACATCCAATGTAGAGGGAACCTACTCAGCATAAAATCAGGTAATGATGCAAACAAAGAAGAGAAAAAAATACAGAAGATCAATTCATCTTTCAGTACTAATAAGATCTGACAATAAACAAAACTACATTTTCTATAGACAATAATTTAATTCAAAAGGGCATAAAATCAATGTAAAAACAGAAACAATAGAAAGTCATCATATTTTAAAGAGTAGAATACTCCATGATATAAATAGAATCAAACAAATTTTGATAACTACAGGCAGAAATCACATCATAAATTAATTTGCATTAAATCAAAATTCGAACTGCAAAACAACACACATCTCAAATTCATTTCGAACTATCTTAATTTAAGAGAAAGTGCGTAAAGAGATCTAAAATATATAAATTATTCACATTAAAATGATTCAAACTCAACCAAAATATGTCGGCAGTTGAGGAAATCATAAACAAAACGACATTACAAGTCTTCTGTTAAGACAAAGCACCATAGAATCACAGAATATAAAAGAACAACGAATCGCATAGGAACAAACAATTCGAAATGCAAATCAACATCAATTAGCTGATCGCAAACCATAATCATATCAGATAAATTTTGCATCACAAACAAAATTACAAAACCAAGCGAAGATATAAGTAATTAGATAATCAATTAATTGAAAGAAATAAAAAAGGAGAAAAATCGGACCTCACAGAGCTCAGTTAAAACCCTAGCCGCAGAGAAAGAGACCGGGCAAGCAGAGAGGAGTAAGTGTAAAATATCTGCTAGGGTTTGTGTTGTCTGCTTTTATACGAGAATTTTATTTCTTTGTTTCCTGAAATAGCCTTGTGAGCTGTAGGAGTGGCCTACGTGTCCCTCCGTTGCTTATTTGACGGTGGATTCTTTTCCTGGCGTTCCCACTCGCTTCGATGCGCGTTATGTGAATCATCTATTAGACATCCGAGGTTTGGTGGTAACGCGCTTTGAAGGAGCGTGGAGATTCGTATAGGGGCAGACTTAAACCGCGTCCTAGTGGTGGGAATAATTTCTTCGAATTTTCGTGTAGGCCCCACTCATGTCTGACAATTGGAACGCCCTCAATAATACAAGAGAAATACTAAATATCCCCGCAGAAATTGCTATGTAGACCTTTTACAATATCTATCTTCTCGGACTTTGTATGCCGAAAGGGGTTATTTAGAAACAACGTGGGGATTATTTAGTACAAGGACTAAAATTTATGGCCGAACAAATTTTTGGACTCTATTCGTGTAGTTTAGTTAAGTGTCTTTATTTTTCGGCAATTTTTGAATTAAGATTTAAAATATAATATTTTAATTTGAAATATGAATTTTTAACTAATTGAATTGATTTTTTTTATAAATTAAACAATAAGAAAGATGAGTACATGACAAAGGATCGAACTTAGGAGGTGAGAAAGGGATCAAATTCAAACATAAACCAAAACAAAAGAAAAAATATAAAATAAGAAAGGATTGCAGAAAAGACAAAAATGCTAGCTAGGAATGTAACGAGTATAGGACTTGGCAGCGGTATGGGATTGTAGTAAAAATATTGTCATGTTTTGAATGATAGGAACTTTCAATAATTTAACATTGGTTTGATATTGGGGCGTAGTTGTACAATAAAAGTATTAAGATATTAAATTTTAATAAAAAAATGAATGAAATTGACCAAAAATTGTTCTCCCCAAACACCTCTTTTAACTCTATTTATAAAATTAAGTGAAATTAAGGACCAAGTATGTATAAAAGATAATATTTTAATATATACATATGTATATGTATATATATAAATAAAGAAATCAAACAAAGAGACAAGTGAATAGTAATTGTAAAAGATTCTTACACTTTAATTTTACTTCATATTCATCCTATTTTTGATCATTTAAAATAATAATAATTGTTGATGGTGATTTTTGTTCAGTATCAACATGTAAATTTATTCTATTTTTATAGAATATCTTTTGATTTGAAAGTTCTTCTCCAGTAAATTTCTTTATTTTTGATTTATTGTAAAACAAATACTAGAGAGAGTTAGGTGTCACTACGACACCTCTTTCGATTTTTAAGTCAATAAAAATAATATTAATAAAAAATCATAAATTATAAACAAAATATATATATATATATATATAATTAGAATTTTAGTGTTTGTTAAATAACTTATTTCATAATCTTTGATCATGTTGATCTTTCCCTTTTCTTTATGTTTTTCTTTTCTTTTTAATCAAAAGTCCTAAACAGTTACTAATACTGATAACTCCTCACAAGCAACTCCCTATAACTATTAACTCACCTAATCATAGGCATAATTGTCTTTCATAATCTCTAGTAAAAATCATGTACTACAACAATCTTCTAGTTTCTAATACAAGCAAAATTTAGTACTAAAAACTAAAAAAAAGTAATGTGGTATAAGCATTGTATAATTTCTAGGTCTATGTACAGGTTTTTGAGGATTCTTGGACCTATGTAGGCTTTTAACTTTTTCGGTGACCTTGTGAGCATGCTTTAATTCAGTTTAGCAAACTTATGTGTTCTTGGACTTGCATAGGCAATTAATTTTGTTGATGAAACTATAAGCCCACTCGGCAAGTTTATAAGTCTCTGAGAATCCTCAAGCCTATATAAACTTTATAGAATTCTAGTGTTATATCGACATCTTAAAATTTTAGGTTATTTAATGAGAGTTGTAACTATAAATTTTTCTTAAAGATAGATCAAATACAAAATTATCCAATATTTCTTTGTTGTAATACATAATTAATAATTTAGGTGCATAACTATAAATTTTCATTCAAAGGCAAATATAAAATAAACATTTATATTCATTTAAAATAAAAATTATAATTTAATATATCTTAAAGGGCATACCTATAAAATACTCTGTCATATAAAGGGTTAAACTGTTACAATAGAGTTGTCTAAAAGAGTAGAATCATTTTTTCTAGTTCAATAAAGGCTTCGGTGAAACCTTTCATACATTATTGTATTTCACTTGATGTTTCACTTGCAACTGAACTATTCATGTTGCTTTCAGTCATATCTACTTTAGAAATATTGAACACCATACCATGCTAAAAGCATAAAATTTAATGAGAAAGCCATGTCTCTAATCTTTCTATATATAGACATTAGCACACACAAGCTCCATCTAATTTCCACAAATCTCAATTTTTAATTTAACTTAAAATATCTGGAATAAAAGTTAAGAATTGGCCACCTCACATCCATAGAGTACCTTTTTTTTTAATTTTTTTCTATAATAGACTTCAATTTGGCATTTTTGCTAGTTAACTATTTCAATATATTTATTGTGGGATGTAATCTTTGTAAATTTACTATGTTTCTTTACAATGATTTTGAATGAATCATTTTAGAGTCTTTCCTTTTGAATTTGATCCATACTATTTTCTCTGACTACTGCTTCATTGATTTGGATAAGAATATAAATTGTAAAACCTATATGGTCTAAGCTCACAATGACATTGTATCATGCTTCATGTTCTCCACCACATAATTAGTAGACATTCTTGTATTAGACAAAACATATTAAGAAGTAACTATTGCCCAATTTTCAATTGGGGTGATTGTAGCCATAGCTAAACACTAGAATTGACGAAGTTGAGTAGTCAGAGGTGCAACTTGGTAACATGACAAAGTTAATTTAATATAATGCCAAAGATGAAAAATTGAATACTTTTCTATAGTTGGGAATGTAATAAAGAAAAGAACTCTTGAGGTTACCAAAATAATTAACAATTACATATTAGAACGAATAGATAACAATCTAAAGAAATGCTTGCATGGTTAGAGGATCCATTTTGAAAATAAATAAATAAAATTGAGAAACCAAACCTTTAAAACTCAAAAGAAGGCACAATTTTTGAATTTTTATCGTTTATGATGGAAGAAATCTTACCAGCACTAGATGTTTTATAAGCATATATTACTTCTTTGTAGAATGAGTGTAGATGAAAGTATACTTCAGGTGATGAGTTTCTATCAATATAGTTGTCACTTTGTTTGCAGTGTTTGACATCCGTGTTTTATTGATGTGTAAAATTAATCACAAAGCAATCCTCACATAAAGCCAAAGTAATTGAAGCACAAAATTTTATCCAATATTCATATTTTCTGAGGATAATGAGGCAATATTAGCTTTATATCACAATTATTTAGTTGAACTTTAAAGTGATTAGATAGATCTTGAAGTCGAAAGCTTAATGTGAAATCTCTAACAAACATAGAATTCAACATGCCTTTTAGGATATAAGATTATTTGTTAATATTTGAATAAAGAGAATCTAGATCATAATTTGATTCAATAAGAAGAAATCCCAATGCTAAAGTCACATTACTTTCTTCCACAATCACATTTCTTGAAGGAACATTTAAGGTAACATTGGTGATAATAACATCCCATATCACTTTCTTACAACTTGCTAGAATGTATCCACATTTTGATGGCGATATTTATTTTTTGCTTTTTATCTCCTTATCTTCTAACTTCAAGTTGGTTTTTTATTTTGATTCTTATAAATAGTGCCAATTGTTGAAGACAAATTTTGGTTCGATGTCAACATGTAAATTTCTTTTATCTTTGTAGAATATATTTTTAATTTAAAAGTCCTTCTCTTGCAACTTTCTTCATTCTTAATTTATTGCCAAATAAACATTGGTGAGCGTGGGGTCACAACGACACCCCCTCTGATCTTTAAGGTAGTAGAGATAAGGTTTTGCATATCTTATCATCAAGACGAGGGTAAATCAATCGCTGCGATCCTAGAAAATTTATGTTCAAGAATATTTTGAGAAGTCTTCATTTCTTTGAAGGTGAGTTAGAAAGACCTGGAGTATCAAAGTTCGTAGGGACTGAGACATCAACATGCTTTATAAGAGAACTTTGGCCTTATTGCCCATCAATAAAGAACTACTAATCTTTTCACGATTTGTTAGAAGAAAAGTTGTAAGCCATTAGTTTCATATCTTTATCCCAAGCTATAAAATAATATTAGTTTTGGTGATTCTTCGAGTTACTTCTTAGTTGATAGAGATAATGTAGCTCTTGCAAAGTTGGCTCACTTTGCTTGGGTTTTTTTTTTCATAATGCATACATACCAACAAGTATGCACCATGCATTAAGATTTAACTGATAAGGAACTAGCCCTAGGTGGTCAAGGACTTTGATAAAGAAAAGTTGAAAAGCGAGTTTAAGCCCAAAATCGAACAAAATTTCTATGAAAGCAACTTCTTCTTTCTTCGGCCTACTTACTTATTCTCTTTTGTTAGCTAACCTTAAGCTAATGTTCTTAGGAATGAAAAATTGCCCCCTTAAAATTTTTGAGATCTTCTTTAGTTATTGACATAAGGATTTTGTCTAATTATGAAGGATTGCTATTGTATATGTAAGTTAGATTTTTAAACCTACAAGGATTTCATATGAAGAACTGGAGCTCAAAGAATCACATGTTAGCAAAATTAAATTATCATCACTAGATTGACCTGATGACCTATTAGAACTAACTTCAATAACCTTTTCTACTAGGTTAGAGCTGAACCCTATTTTCTTAAAGGAAATATCTTAATAAGTCATAATTAAGATCAACTTAGGAGTTTAAATCTAGACTATTCTAGGTATCCTAATCAGTAAATGTCTCAGGTGAATTATTAGAGATCTCGAGTGAATCATTTTCATTCATAACTTGCCCTGAAGACTCTCTAGAGATATCTTGTGAATTATAACTTTTAGAAATTATTGTTATTTCTAGATGGATTAAAATCGAGAAGATAAGTCACAAAAAGAAATATAAGTTAGAAAATATAAAAAGAAGGATTCAGGAACAGCAAGTACAGTATATATTAACATGCTATAACATTAAAAAAAGTCAATAAAATAAAAAAAATTTAATTATGAGTTTAGAACGCTAACTTTTTCTTGAAAAAATTTTGTAGGTGAGAAGTAGGAAGTGATTCTGTCAAATGAGAAATGAATTTTAATCTAAAGATGAAATTTTGGAAATGATTCTGAACTTTGAAAATGCTCTCTATTTGAAAACGTTTTAAAAAAATTGAAAAAAAATTTAAAAAAACTCTTAAAATCTCATGAAAGAAAAAATAAACAGTGAAGAGTATGTTATATAATGGTGAATTATTTTGAACAACACATTAGACGGGCTATCAACATTTATGGATAATTATGGCTATAGTTATCTTAGAAGTAGAAGTAGCAATATGAGGTGACAAAATTCAATAGGATTGAATGATTTGAATTTTTTTAAAATTCAGATTCTTTCAAACAGACATGATATTTTAATGACGAAAAATTAATAAAACATCTTGTTAAATAGAACTAATAAGACAGTTGTCAAGTTAATCAGGTGATTGAACTGATTGCATAAGAAGTTGGAAGTTGGTAGAACAAAAAAGCTTCAAGTATTGAAATTCTTTTCAATACAAGCAATTGGGGAACTCTTGTTTTCAAAAGTGTCGGTAATTTCTTGAAATCTTGATAATCGAGTTTATTTCCTATGTCTCGATAAACTCAAAAAATTTAAGTGTTCAATATATAAATAAAGCTCTCTAGAATGTAATTTAATTGAAAGCCCAAAGATAATAATGGTTAAATTCTTTAAAATTTAACTACTCACTTTAAGGAAACTGTCTATTACAAGAAAAATTACCCACCATTAAAATTGCACCAATAGAACTATTAAGTAATGGGAATCAATTAAACAATCACTAAGTAACGACAAATAATTGAAGACTGAGTCTATAAAAGGAAGAAAACACTTCAAAAAACAGTATGAAAAATTGTCTCGAAGAGTTGTTATTCTATCGGTTTAATTTTTAAACACTTTTTTTCTATTTTAACTTAAATATTGGAGAATTTTTGCTAAAAAAGTTAATTTATCTGATTTGTAATTATTTTACAATAAAAATTTGAAGAGTCTAGGAAGAAATTCACCAGTTACCATCGAGCGAAAATATGGTATCAATGATAATAATGAATTTATTGATTTTTCAAAAACAGAAATAAAATGTAGCACTTGTCAACTTGCGTAAATTATGAAGAGAACTGCTTGCAAACTTGTTAATGTTCTCAACTGAAGCCACGTGGCATTTGGTTTGGTACGTCCATTACAAAAAGTTGACCGGTGAAGAATGCACATTAGACCGCTTTTGGTTTCTCTAGAAGTTCAAGTGACCAAAATGACGAATAAATAAATAATCGCATTGGTTACGGGGACGCGCAAGTATCAGACGGCTTAGACTTGATCACCAAGAAATCAACCTCACTCAACATCGGTCTAGAAGTGTCCACGTGGTGGACCCTCAGTACGGATTGTGATTGACAGTCAGCGGCGTGCGCTTTGACTTGTGCCGGTTAAGGCGTATTGTCTTTTAAAATAAAAAGTATTTAATATAAAGTTTTTCAATAAAATAATTACAATTTTTTTTTTAAATATTAATTGAGATTTACTGTTATGTAGGGTGGAGATGGAAAATACAATAAATTATTATTTTTTAATTCATATATTTATAAAGATGTTGCGACGGAAGAGGAATAACGAAGGGTGGCACAAAGTCCAACTGCAGGCCCATCCTCTTTCTCACCAAATGTGTAAAACAAGAAACATGAAATTGAAATAGTCACTTGAGCCTGCAACATGCACCACGGGCGCAGAAGAGGCAGACAACAGTACGGAGACAAATCTATTATTCCCACCCCCGAGAATGGATATACCCGTAAACAAAAGTGCCGACCCCATAACCAGAAAGATTTAAGATTAACCCGAAGAAGAAGAAGAAGAAGAAGAAGCTATATATGAATTAGAATTAAAATGGTTACCGTAATTTAAAAATTTATTTATATTAAAAAAATTGATAGCATCAAGTTGATATATAAGAGGAAGAGATTTCGGCAAAAAGACAATAAAGCATCCAGACAACGACTGTCTGGGGAGCTATGACTACTTTTGTTGTATTAGCGCCTGCTATTCTATAAGTCTAAGCGCAAACGAAGGATCGTGCTCTCTAATTCCTTTTATTTCTTTCTTTATTCATGCACTTCCTCTGGAAGCCGGAACCCATCCCTTTTCACAGCCGCCTCCTTATATATATATATATATATGTATGTATATATGTATGTATGTATTTCAATGTTCATGGTTTACTTTCTCGTATACCCTTCTAACGAATTCCTACAACTTTCATTTCTCTGTCAGTATACTCTTAAAAATGGTTGCCCAACAGTACTTCAACCAGCAGCTTGAATCGTTAGTGCAGCAAGAAAATGGCTGCAGCGATCACTTGCAAGATAACTTTGATGAATCAGCAGAAGAAACACTCTCTCTTTGTGACCTTGCTGTAAATGGTAGCTCAGAGGATTACTGTAACGACGGCGAATTCTCAAAACGTCAAAGTGCTTCTGGTGAGCAAGATTTCTTTGAGTTTTTCAGTGAAGATTTTACCGCTTCTTCAACTATCTATCCGAAAGACGACATCATCTTCTGTGGAAAACTTATTCCTTACAAAGAAGCAGTTGCTGTACAAGAACAGACCCAGAAACCAAATACGCAGAAAAATATTAAGAAGAGTCGCATCTTTCCATGGAAATCAAACTCATTCAAAAAGTACAGAAGCACTTCATCAAAACCACAACAGCAAGAGAAAAGCACTTATAGTTACAAGTCGTTACCTCGAAAGAATAACGGGTACGAGAAATTTAATTACGAGTATGGTTTTCCAGTGAAGAAAGTATCATCTTCAACAACAGTAGCTGCTGCTGCATCTTCTGTAAAGCCAAGATGGAACTTGTTTGCATTTGGATGCGGAAGTTTTTCTACAGAAATGGAGCTGAGAGATATAAAGAGCAGACAGAGCAGGAGGATTCCGCCGGCGACGATGTTTCGATTGGACGGTGGTGGTGAAAAGATCAAGAAGAGTGAAACTCAAAAGAGTTCATCCTGGAAGGGTTTGTGGACATTACTTAGGGTTTTGGGGTGTAAAAGTCAGCAAGCAAATGCCGTGGCTAAGGCCTCGTTTGGCTGCATTCGACATGTGTGAAGTGAAATTGGTGTTTTAGTGAAAGGGTAGCTCGTATTAGTATTTAGAGTGATACAGCTCTATGATTTTGACCTTAAATCAAGAGAACCCTCTTTATTTTATTAACTATCGGAGATTTTCCCTAATTCAGCAAATTATATTTAAATTTTCTCGAAGAAATCTTCAATTTATACTTCACAAAATGTTAATAGTAAAAAATTATTAATTGATATGATTTTGTTGTTAATCCTAATATTATTTGAAGTAGATAATCAATTGATATTATAACACCATCTAGACAATAATATTCACACGAATTCAAATAAATTTAATAGATAAATTTTTTAATTTTTTACTCCTATCTTGTTCAGTTTACAATACAAAATACGAAAATTTGACTAAAATTTATTTAATATCTCTTATATTTTTATACTTAAAATTTAAAATACGAATATAAAATTTAAAATAATTAATATTAAAATTAAAAAAATTTAATATATTATAACCCACTATCGCGGGAGAAGTATATTGTTTGATATATGACAATATTCATTAAAAAAAAATGCAGGTTCATGGATTGGATACCACTAGTCCACTAAGATAAGTACAAGAGGAAATGCGTCAGCAATTCTGACTGTTGCATTATATATGCAAAATGCAAGCACCTTGTGCATATTTTGGTGCAAATCACGTCCTGCTTCTGCTAATTAAGAATGAAAAACAAAAGCAATACCTCATTTAATTAAATTTTGCAATAAGCCAGACATAAAATAAGTGCTTTCCATGTCATCAATACTAAGTTTGTTTTCACGTTTATGGCTTTTTGCGTAAAGAAAATAAAGCTTTATTATTTTATTTTCAGCTGCTCTTCCCTGTCGCTGTTAGCCAATATAGTCAATAGCATCATTTGTAGTAAATCAACAAATTTTTGCAACAATATGCATGCCGAGTGTTGACTAGAAGGTTATAAAACAAGGTGCTGAAACTTTTGATTTCCCTCTTTTTATGTAGTATCAGAGAAACTTTGCTCAACCTGTTCTTCAAAATTGATTTCTGCTAAAACTAAATGAGAATTATCATACAATACAATTGCTATAAAGAAACTATTAACTTACGGAAACATCTGAGGCATCGTTCATGTTGCGCCAAATTTAGAAGTTAAGAGGGGATTACTCTTTCATTGTCTTCGTATCTTTCATTTCTTCCTCTACTTTAAGCTCTCATCTTCCATCATCAACAGACTGGTCTACTTTCATTTTCTTTCATATTTTTTCACCGTTAGCATGCCCGTCTACGATTTCTGAGCATTCTTGTCTTTATTTTCTTTTTATTTTCTTTTGCTCCAGGAATCTGCAGCACATAACATTATCAAATACGGTTACCTCATGCAAAGTTTTCCAATTATGTTAATATATTATATCCATAAACAAAAACAGAAAAGCAATGGAAGTCGCGGTATGCTACTCCATGACCTTTAGAGTGCTAAAAAACCAAGAATACTAGCAGCGCATAGGCTATCATGCATGATCTAGTGATTTCAACAGGCATGAATAAACCATATCTAACTCGGTAACAACTGGTTCTCCACGTCTGGACTGACATTAAATGCTGAGCCAGTTCACAGTCAGGACAACTAAATCAAATCCACATCCAAGATTGTAAGAATCATATCATCAATTCATCAAATCAGTATGCCACAATCAAAATAATGAATGTGTATATTAGTTAGTTATTCCTAAGACAATATTACAAAAGCAGCACAAGATAACAGCAGGAATCCTCAAGTATGTTTGCCTAAACTCAATTCACCTCCGCTTTGACTTGTCCCCGGCAACTAAAGTTAGAGATGGCAAAAGGGATGTGTCGGAAGAGTAAAGCTTGTAGTGGGCCCATGGGCTTTCTTATTTTTTAAAAAATATTTTTTAAATTTTAATAAGGACCCATTAGGGCCAGCCAGCCCCGCCCACCCACCCAGCCTAGGCTTGGGCCCGTGTGGTCCAGGCCTCTTTCTTTTTTGTATGGACCTGGCATGTGAGCCACATGGACCTAATTTTTATGGGCCGGACTGGCCTGTTCACCACCCTTATCTGAAGTGTCACACTGCTTAACATCAAAACAAGCTATACTGCATATTTCTTGATTAGTTCTACCAATATATGTTGCAGGACATTAATGAAGCAAAATATGGGTGAAAAAAGGTAAAATTGGTGACACCTTCTTTTGTCATCCATAATCACTCCCCTGGAAGCTGCTTTTTCCATGATACTTCTGTAGTATTGTGTAAATGGAGCATTGCTACTGCCCTTCTCAAGCTGGCACAGAAAATTCATCACAGTGAGAGAATTTTAGATTTATCTAATGCCAAAAACTATTGTTAACACAAGCATATAAACCTGAAGAAATGTTTCAACTGACTGCAGATCTTTAGGTGAAAAGGCCACCTCATCTCTCTTCTTTTGCACGAAATCAACATTCTGCTCCAGCTACAGTGCCAGAGAAAGTGTGACACACAAATGTTCATATAATCATTTAACACTTCTTACAGAATGCACAAGTTCTTCCATTATTCTTGAGAGTACCTTGTGTGACAATTCTTAAACTATTAATTAGGAGCAAGCAATTAAGCAATTTTTGTCCAAGATGTGAAATTATGAATTCTTTGTCAAGGAGAAAGGTATAGAAACGGTAAATTCTTTCATAAGAACTGGTACCAGATCAATGAAACGCTTCACCACTCGGCACAAACTTGCAGTAGCAGTTTTCTCTTGAAACTTCCTAAGGCGGATGAGTGGAATAGTTGCGAGCTCAGGAAAAGAAATATAGTAGCTCCACTGAGCAAAGTGCACAGCAAGCAATTCAAGGGCAGAAAAAACACACTCTTCTTGGAAGTTTCGGGATTTCAACCAATATTTTGGCAACTGCACCATAAACATCCAACATTAGTTATACCAAAATACAGGAGATCTTATGCTAGATAAAAGTATGGATTTCATTGAATAACAGGTAGCCAAATGAAACAAAATCAGGAAAAAAAATGAAGAAAATGATTGAATAAAGGTTTGAGTTAGATGTTGATGCTGTATAAGCCATATAAACAAGTCGAAGAGAGTATAGCAACAGTCAAATTTTGAGGAATGTTATAGATTTCTAACCTTTACAGCAGAAGAAAAGTTGAAGTCCTTCCCAGGTTTCCTACTCTCCTTGCCTATTTTGTATTCCAAAACGTCCAACACTAATGATGTAACAGGGATGAAAATCCCACTAGAACTTGAGAGATGATTCAACCATTCAACGCATTTGCGTCTTAAAGGCAAATATCTTGGTCCCGGAAATAGTATGGCCACTCCATTTATAATCTGAATGATGATATAGAGCAGTGGCTGGAGATCATAATCCTGGATGTGGTGTGATATATATGTAACCCAGAGATCAATGCAGTTAGTATACTGCCAACTGCATATCTTCTTAACTGCTTCCTGCTCATAAGAAACACAAACAGAAAATGATGAAGCATTCCTCTTCATTGCATAATTCATAACAAACACACCCTCAACTAGTCTAATAAGCAGTGAGATAACATCTAAATTCAACAAAACAAGGAAATTAATAAATCATTCTGAATGCATACCTTCTTCTTTGTTTGCAGACCCAACTGAAGTATCCTAGAAAGTTTCTGGATAGAAACCATTGCCTTGCTTGATGCTTTCTGCAGATCTTGAGAGCATAACTCAACAAATGAGTTCCTCAGAAATTGCATGTGCTTAAATAAAACTGGTTCCACAAATTTGCAGTGAGCAATGAAGGCTTTATACATTTTAATTAAGCACATGTCAAAACAATCTGAGCCAAACACAGAAGCCACATCTTGTAAGATGACAAAGGAGTGAGACGATAAAGTCCCTTCACCAGTTGCCCACAGACGAACCCCAATCTGCATTTAATTCAAAGTTTAAACATGACCTCATATTGCATGAAACCGTTCACGATGAATAATACATCAATATAACTTATGGATAGAAGAATTTCTCAGAATTGCAAAATAATAAAATTCCAAGATATTGTTATTTTCTGTACTATGGCATCAGTGAGTAAAAGTCAAGTTGGTTGTACAAACAGCATAATCCTAATGACAACACTAATTAGATATCTAAACTGGATGGGCAGTAAATATATAATTACAATGAATTACATAACCATGCTTTTCAGATGAAATTACCTTGATCAGTCTATGAAGTAAAGGAGGAAAAGCAGCAAAAAATACTATAGAAGCTCTGAGTCTGGTTAAGAAGAAGGCTAATATCTTTGAGTCAGTAGCCTGATTCAGCATGAACAAGGTACTTCGCAGATATGACTTGATCAGTGGCCTCAGAGTTTCCCACTTTGAAGTATTCATCAGTTCCAAAATGGCACCCTTCTTGCAGTTTGAGAATGATATACCCAGCATTCCACGGAATACATCATCAGCCTCACGAAGCATGAATGCCAATATCTTGCAAAATGTTTCAATGTCGAGAATCTGAGGGCATGAGCCAGCATCAAGGACACCAGTTGACTCAGCCCCGTAGTGGCATGCTGCTCGATATGCATTCAATAGACTAACAAGGGCAGGCACACTATGCTGCTCTTTAACAAACTGACACCAAGAACTAACAGCAGAGCTCGTTAAGAACTTGTTTTTATATAAATTTGGGCTATCTTCATCCATTGACTGCATCCCATCATCACTTCTCTCATCGTCATCTGAATACTGGTATATGGGAAATACATTAAAAATTAATGAAATGGATAACCAGCTAATACACAAAAAAGAGCCTACATCTGAGATTAAAACATTGGATTTTAGAATAACCAACAGTAGCCCATGTCCATAGAATAATCAATCAACAGGACAGATGATATTTTTTTTGAGATTATAGCTCTTAATGTCAGATTTTGCAAATATGTGCCTCAAACTTTTTTGTATTCTAGAGGATTAAAACATTTTAAACCGTATATGCTAATAGCTCATCCAGATAAATCAGGGAAAGACAAAACTGGAAAAATGAATGGAAAAATCTCAACATTCTCAATTCAAATACGTTAACCCACTGCAAGGAAAATATTAGATGTGAGAGGGCAAAAGAATTCAAATAGTCTAGCTTGTGATCATTTGCAACAAAATTACAATAACAATTACGAATGATCACAGTTGATTGGATTTTATAAGCACGAGCCAGAGCAACCGGCAGAAAATCCCAAGTTCAGACATTATTTCTGCAAGGCATTATTCTCAATATAGGAACATCTTAAGTAACTTACAGCATCCTCATTTCTGAATGATTTGAGATCTGTACCATGGCTTTCCAAGAAACTGGAAAACTCAGGATCCTGAAAATTTTCAAGTAAACACTCCCCATTAAATGAGTGAATAACAAAATTTTTAGTTTTAATTAACAGAAAACAAAGACATATACTAGATCTGTTAAAAAGGAGAAAATAAATGAAAGATAGACAATCCGATGACAAAAACAAACAAATGCTAGATTAAAATAAAGCTCCTCAAGAAACCCCAAAATAAGTATTGGTTGCGGTACATTTTCGTTGATCATCTGAGATCTAACACAAGAACCAATATGTATTAATAGACCCTCTTACCTTTGCTTTCAGTCTGTCCAATTTTTTCTTTTTATTCTCCATTTCTAAAAGGATTTCCTGATTCTGTAAAGATAGCTCGCCAACAGCCCCATTCTCTGTATATAAATTTATTACAAAATCAACAAAAAGATAAACGAAGGAAAGAAAATAGAACTTGAAATAATTTAGAAACTACTGGTAAATAATCCTCACCTCCTAGATGACTCTCACTTTCAGCAATGGATGCACAATTTGAGTCCTGATCATAACCATATAAGAGCAGTGATCAAAAACCTAACAGAGGAGTCAATACAACATTTAAAAAAATTCGCACGTCATAGGTTTCAAAACCTCTGAAAGATATCCATCGCTTCCTGAATCATCTTCGTCCACATCACTATCATCTTCACTGAATACGTCATCAAGGGATGTGTCTTCAATATCTATTTTTTCATGGTTTCTGAAACAAAATTGATATCTTGTAAGAAACAGTTGGAGATTAATGTCGGTACAATTCTCAATTAAAATCCTCCAAAGGATTACTATAGCATGATGTACGTGTTTTCTTATCCGAAAGCACAGAATAATCAAATACAAAATAAATAAATAAATAAAAAGATGGATTAGATTACAAAAGTTATCGGCATATGATCAAGCCAAATAGATAAGTATATTGACCAAAGAAAACAATTAGACAGTTAAAGTCCTTATGCAGTTGCAGTAGTTTAAAGTTTTACCTTCTATTAGACAGCTTTGCTGTGTCTTCCTTTTCATTTTCAGCTGCATCCCGGTCATCTCCTATTTCTGTTGAATTAATGCCAATGTTACGGACAAAAATATTTAACTCAAGCTTAAATTTAACTGTATTCTTTCTTTTAGCAAACATCTTAGCAGTAAACTTCATTTCTATAAATAAAATGTAAATATCCTAAATGCCTACGTTTTCTACTCTTCAAAAAATCAAGAAAAATGCTGTGAAAATTTCAATAAAATACGAAGGTATACTTAAGGAAATAGAAAAAAATGGACAAATAAATAAATATACACAGAAAATGAGAAAAAAAGAGCCTACTTTTAGAAGCTTTCTTCTTGAACATGGATTTAACCTTTCGTTTTCTTCTTAACACTGACTGCAGGTTCTTCTTTGCAAACTTCCTCGCTTTCTTCCCCAGTTTTCCCATCTTTCCCCCCTCAAATCACCAAAATTCCTGAATAAAGCAAATTAAAGTTCAAATTCATCAAATCAGAATCCCAAAAGTAAATTGAATTATCAATCTAAAGACACTAATAATGAGTGAAAGATAGCATACTGGCAAGAGTATCAGCGGCTTTGATTGCTGAATCCGTTACTCTGACCTTGCTTCCTGCTGCCTGTTGAACGCTAACAAGTGTGAAAGTGACAATTTCCAAATTACATGCAATTTTTAACGGAATGAATTGTTAAGCGCAGCTAAAACCCTAGGGTTTTGGTTGAGAGATTTGCAACAGATGCCCTTCCCTGAGCTACCTAAATATGCTTTGACTATTATTTAATTTATTACATGGATATCCTAAAATTCATACGAAGTTACTAAATTACCCTTTATTACAAAAATAACAAATCCAGCTCTATACCTAACATTTCACACAGATTCGTTACAAGATCAGCGACAAAAAGGAGATTACAACACCGACACGTCAAAAGAAGATTACAAGTTCAAAACTACATATAACCAAATGCTTTACAAGACCAACACATTACTGGAGAAGACAAAATTGATCATGGGAGTTGATACCACACAAAGGTATTCGTTATTTTAGGATTTAAGTATGAATTATTTAGCTTATTTATTTGATTAAAATATTCAATTCTTATGGTTTTTTTAACCTAAAGAAATTAATAATATTGATTGAGTTTTTTAATCTTATACACTAAATTTTGTTATTTAAAAATAAAATAAAAAATTATATTAGATCGTCTATTGCAAGACCTTGTGTCAAGCAAGAGATTTTGTAATATAAGAACAAATCCTAAGCAATGTAAATGGTTTTGTAATACAAAATCCCGCCTCATGTAATGCACAAAATCTTGCAATAAAAGATCTTAACAACAAATTAAGTTGATACAATACAAAACCCCATGTGATGCACAGCGTATTGTATGCAAGATGACACAAGCTTCGATCTTGTATTACAATAAATTTTATATCAATTTAATCTTAAATAAAAAGTAAATTTATTTTACAAATATAAATTTAAAATAAAAAATTAGTAAAAATTTATAATGAAAAAAAAACTTAATGTACAAATATATTATTTTTAAATTTTAATAAATTAATAATATAAACTTGCTTTTTTGTTGGATAAATAATCATTCTTTTAAAAAAAACCAAATACATTTTTTTAAAGATATTTCAACAAGTGTTTTCTTGAAAAAAGTTTCTCAAGAAAAATCTGGAGAGGAAAAAAAAACACGGGCATTGGTAACAAATATTAAAGGAGGTTATAATTGTCTTTTCACACAAATTTAAGGATGTTCATGTAAAAATATAAACTCAAAAATTATTTGCATAATTTTAGTGGTATTAAAACATATATAATTAAATACCCTTTTTGTGGGGACAAAGAGGTCAACTTCCCCGTAAATTCGGAAAATTATTGGGGGCTAACCAGTGATTTAATCTCACCTCAACTGCTGATGGCTTTCCACGTGGTAAACATGTGGCTATTGGTTCCAAGGTTTGGTTAGGCAGCTCCACTGTTTTATATTTTTATTCATTTGTTTTTGTTTCGGGCTGGGTTTGGGTTCATTTCAGGCGCGTCACAAACTTCCCGGGTTTAGTCTTCTACTTCTCACAGAACTCATGCGCATCGCTTGCATTGTTGGCGGGGCAAATCTTCCAGGTTATCTCTCCCTGTATGTATTAGCTATATTTTGAATTCAGTTCGGCAATTTTTTGAAATCTGCGTTTGGTTGTCAAGAAAATTTGAGCGAAATTGAAAAAAAAAAAAAGAAAAAACAAGAAAGTTATGTATCTATTGTCGCGTTGGTTCCATGAACGACTCGGAAGCTCAAGTTAACTTAAGTAGATTGATTCGTTTAAACTCGGGTAACTTGATTTATTTTAACTTCACCAGAATTACTTTACAACTTCAGTTCCTTGCTTTCCCTCATTTTTCTCGGCAACCGAATAAGACTCTAGGGTCTGTTAAATTTTTACTGTTTTTTTCCTTCTCCTTAGTTTTCTTGTCTTCCAATATCAATCAAAGTAGAATAATATTTTCTGTTCATATTTTAGTTTGATCAGTTTCTTCTCACATTCTTAACAAGTTGAAATAACATCAAAGTTTTCTATTGTGTTGTTCATTTAGTAATTTTTTTTAGTTAAATTCCATCAAATTTGCATGAAATTAATATCCGTGGGTTCTTTTCCTTTATTTTTTTATTGAATTCATGTGGCAGCTGGTCAAAGTTAGGGAGATCCTGAGCAAAAATGATTTACACGGTAATCGATAATTTTTACCCAAAGGATGAGCAACTACAGGACTCACCTTCTAGAAAAGATGGCATTGATGAAGCAACAGAGACCACTCTGAGAATCTATAGCTGTGACCTCATCCAAGAAAGTGGCTTTTTGCTTAGATTGTATGCTGCTTTTGATTTATGTTATGTATTAGTATTATTGGGTATTTCAGTTTATTTCTTATTTAAGTTTTGATTTTCCAGTGCCCTCTATCATACGATGGTTTCATTGTCGCCTTTAATTGATTTATAGACCGCAAATTGTAATGGCCACTGGCCAAGTTTTGTTCCATCGGTTATATTGCAAGAAATCATTTGGCCATTTTGATGTGAAGGTTAGTCTTCTTTACTAAGTGATTGTGCGAACAAATGTAAGGAAAGTATCTTTGATTATGTGTATGCTATTCTGTTTTGGTTGGTGAATAATGCATCTCATTTGATTTAGACTGTTTTGAGGTTTTTGTTTAAATATTTAAGGTTTATACTGATCCCCAATCCCTGTGTTTTATTGACAAAGATAATTTGACTAAATTTGTTTGTGTTCCCCCCATCTAATAATTTCATTGATGTGATGTTATTTTGCAGATAGTGGCTGCTAGTTCTGTATGGCTTGCATCAAAGCTAGAGGAGAGCCTTAGGAAAGCAAGGCAAGTCATAATGGTTTCCATAGAATGGAATGTAAGAGGGAGGGCTTACCCATAGAGCATTTAGACGTGTTTTCAAAGGTTAGAAATCCATATCATCTACATATTTATTATACTGTAGAGATGTGCATAGGTTTCTTACTTTTGGCTCAAAGAGTTGTTTTTTTCCTATGCTGTAGCAATAACTCAACTGGCCTCACAAAAGTGGTTAGGTCAATCTTTTATGTAGTTTTTGCACTTGTCGATATTTTTCTTTGCTTTGTTTTTTATTTTTAAAATTTTCTGTTTTGCTTCCTTTATGAAGAAATATGCAGAGTTGAAAGTGGTATTGAGCAGAATAAAAAGGCATTTATTGAAAGAGATGGGCCTGTTAGTCATGCTGAACAGCCTAAAAAATTCACATCAGGTTACCTTGCCACTCATGGGATGCCTCCAGAACTGTGACAGGAAGCTTGGAATCTTGCAAATGATAGGTATTTCTTGCAACAGAGCTGCTTTTTAGTATGTGTTAACGTTGCTAGGCCAATTCTTCTTTCAGTATTTGGTTTATCCTTAGTATGATAATTTTTGTATGACAATTATGCTATTTATATGATTGTGTGTCTGGGAATTTAGTAGAAATAGCTAATTACAACATTATGTTCCAGTTATTACCTGTAAAAATTCTCCCTGAAGTTTGTGTATTCATTTATGTGCTATTTGTTTTGATTTGTTTTAATTTTTTTGGTCTTTTCTATGAAGCTTGGGGTGTGCCGATTTGATAACTGATTTTAGCTATAAGAAAATTTCATATGGATTGATGAAAAGAACTGTTAATAATGTATGCAGGGGGGGGGGGGGGGGGGTTGGGTTTATATGTGAGCTAAACTTGACTTTTATGCGTGAAAGCACCAAGACATGAAAAAGAAACTTTAAGATGTTAGAGTAGTCTTATTTTAGTTAAATTGGCTGTGAAATGGATTTCTTGAGAACCAATTTTGAAATGATGTAGAGAAGAGTTATTTTCTTAATTGTTTTCCTTCTGAAAATTGTTTGATGATCCTAAGAGAGAGACTGTGGTGAGTTGTAGGAAAGGTATATATGCAGAGGACTGCAACACATTTAAAGCTATAAATGCCTAATAATACAGGGAGAGATAGCGTAATGTAGCATAGGAAAGCATGTTGGGAATCAGATTTTATATTAGAGAATGGTTTTGTGGAATCTAGCATGAAATTTAGAGGTTGCTGATAAATAGTGACAGGTTATGATAGGAGTATGAAGCCTGGCATGATATATGCAGTTTAAATATGTGCCCTGATGGACCTCATCCGACTAGTTTAGCATTAAGGTTTTGTTGATTTATGTTCTCACACATTCTTTCCTCTTTGAGTTCATACAATGGTATGATTTAAGCATGGACGATGGTACAATAAGGCCTCTGTCAAAGTTATTGTTTATTTAGTCATCTTAATGTTTGAGATAAGCATAAATGAGATAATTGAAGTATAGCTGTTATGAACTGTATTCCAGGAACGAAGCAGAATAGGGATGGAGTTGGACTTGGACCTGAGAAGACTACAAAGACAAATCTTGTTAGGCCAGCCCAAGTATCAATGAGACCACCAGTCCAACTAGTATATAAGAGAAAAAAGAAGATGAGGGCACGTGAAGACAAGAAGGGCAATAGAAGAAGTGGAAGCTAATGTGGTGAAGTCACGGGAAAAAGTTGGTTAGAAAGAACCTTGTTTGGGAAAGATATATATTTGGGTAAATTGTGAGGGAGTGGTATCTTTGTCATTATCTTGTATTGGGAAAAGGTTGTAATGGAAGGGGAAAATCCCGGCGGCTGCTAGAGGCTTGGTTGGCCCGAGTAATTTTTCTTATCTTGTTTGTTTTCCGGAACAATGTTTCACAGTCTATTACTAATATAATTTACAATCTTTCTTTCTATCCTTTTTATTTGTTAATTTTATTGAATTACCTTTTGGTTATTGGTTGAATGAGAAGGTTGTTGTATCAATAGCTGAAAATTCTGGGCGTATCATGCCTTTTAATTCTAGTAGTTTGTGGCATTCCATTATCTGTGGTGATTATATCCCATAATCTGCTACAAATTTGTAGCCTTTGCGTAATTTTTCTTTTCTTTGGATTAATTCTTGATATCTCTCTCTTTTAGGATAGTCTGCGTACAACTTTGTGTGTCTGTTTCAAGAGTGAGGTTATGGCTTGTGGGGTTGTATATGCTGCTGCTTGTAGGTTCCAAGTACCCCTTCTTGAGAATCCACCTTGGTGGAGAGCATTTGATGTGGAGAAAATTGGGATTGATGAAGTTTGTGGGGTCGCTCACCTGTACAGCCTCCTAAGGCATAATATTTTCCATTCTGTAAGGATGGAACTTCATTTACATCTTCTAGCAAGTCGTTGGTGGATTCACAACCTCAGCTAACTCCAAAGGTGATTCAATTTCTTTTTTCTTAATAAGTTATTTGTTTATTGTTTCTCTGGTAGCACATGTAATCAAATCAGTGGGCCAGTGGTTACTATTCTCTCCCTATTTTACAGGAAGTGCCGCAAAGCAGCCATTCTATTAATAATGATGCCCTTGTTCCCAAGAAAGCTTTGGCACCTTTGGATCCTGAATCAGGCAGACCCAAGGGGGCAATGGTAAAAGCAGCCACTGATAAGCTGAAGGATTCTAAAAAGAGAAATGATGAATCCAAGAGTGTGCCATCTGAGGGGGAGGCAAGAGAAGAGCTCATTCAGAAGTCCAGGTCTGAGCACAGGAGAGAGGCAACCAGGGAGTGCAGCAAGGACAGAGACAGGGAGAGAGATAGAGACAGGGAGAGAGACAGAAGAAAGAGCAGGGATTGGGATAGGGGCAAAGGCTCTAACCGGGAACAAGAGCAAGAGGAAAGCAATATGGATGGAGGTAAAATGAAGGATCAAGGTCACCATTCTAAGGATAGGCCAAAGGATTCAGGTGAGTTTATCAGCATCTTTCATTGTGATGGAACTATGCCCAAATTCTACTTATTGTAACATTTGTTGATGTTTTTGATTCTGAATATTCCCCGTCTATCTTTTATATTTGTCGTTATCTTTTCTTTTAAAAATGCTGAACATTATGAGAAATCAAAACATCACTCGGCACGCAGTAGGCATTCATATTTCCTTCGCCCATATTTATTTATTTTTATTACTTTCGAATGAATGTGAGTTTTATAACCTGATTGTTTCCTCGCTTTCAGATTGTGACTACCACAATTATTCTTCTTCAAGGGACAAGGATCGTCACAGATATTATTCATACACGCAAATCATTTATCAAGGGTTGCCTCGGTCTGTCACTAAACTCAAGCAGTCGAAAAAAGCATTCTCTGCATGCCACCTGATATATTCAAGATGATTAACATTCTGAAAAAAGGAAAAAAAAATTGTTGCATTATTCATACAAGAACATGCTTTGGTGATTAATATATGTTTTCCATCTTATGGATAGCCAAGTTTCCTCTTGGCCACTCAAATTCTGGAGGGCAGAGCAAATTCTTAGTATCCCTAGCAGCCTGTTGTCATGGGCTGAACCATTAACTCTTCCCCAAAAAACATGTTCATTAGAGTGTGCAGAGCCCCCCTTATAAACTCTAAGAATAGCCCATTCCTATCCAATGTGGGATTCCGTCACACTCTCCCCCATTCAATCCTGTAACGCTCTCGTCACAGTGAGGCTCCTTACATATCCGTCCTGCTTCCTCGAGACTTATAGACCTTTCATGGACACGCTGAGATATTAGAGTTGGAATGGTTTGGCTCTGATACCACTTGTCACGGGCTGGACCATTATCTTCTCCCCAAAAAACATGTCTATTAGGGTG
This sequence comes from Swietenia macrophylla, assembly GCA_032401905.1. Taxonomy (NCBI): domain Eukaryota; kingdom Viridiplantae; phylum Streptophyta; class Magnoliopsida; order Sapindales; family Meliaceae; genus Swietenia; species Swietenia macrophylla. The sequence continues at coordinate 5,475,054 of CP135571.1, forward strand.
TGTAGAGCCTCCCCTTATAAACCCCAAGAATAGTCCATTCCTATCCAATGTGGGATTCCGTCACACTGTGCTGCTTGCCTTATATTATATTACGGCCTCTACATAAAAATATGTGAAGTTGCCCATATGTTATATAAGTCTTGAGTGGAAGGGCTTATCATGTTGGGTTTTTTTTTTTTTTTTGGGTGTATCTAACCAAATATTATTATATATAAATTTATTTTAAAAATTACTAATTTTTAATTAATGATAGTAGGGATTAAAATAAAAAACAGAAAATTTTTAAAATAACTTATATGCTAAGTTGAGATTGGCAGCTGGGTTCGACAATTTTGTAATTTTTAAATAAATGGATTATGCATAAGACTGTTTAAGACATCTATCAATAAGTAAATTCAATCGTTAGGAAATTGCAGCTTTGGATATTAGAAAATTGTTATCTTAAGTGAAATAATAAATGAGGACATGCTTAAGAATCGAATAATATGTTTTTATATAATTTTTAAGATTAAATCTTACACAATGCAATTTCGAACATGATAAATATTATATGACTTTAAATAAAAAATTTAAAATGTCTTTTTTTAGGCTATTTTTTTTAAATAAAATAAAAAATAATTTTTTTATAAAAAATGTAACAAATAAAATGTTAATTTATTATTTTTTATTTGATTCTTCGTTCGTTCTAAGAGGAATACTAAAAAATAAATTATTAATTAATTATTATTATTATTTTTTAGTTCGGTAACGTCAATAGAGAACGGTCACGTGATATCATTAATGTGACCCCCCAATGCTTGCCTTTCTCTTAAATATTGTCTGACGTGATCTGGTTAAAGAAAACGATCGTTGCACTTGCACTGCGTTGCGGGTAAAGCAACTGTCTCCACGCGCTTTACGAGGCTGTGAAATAAAGACTCCACTTTCTCTCGATTAGTGATTGAACGCGCTTCTTTGTGCGGTGCGGATATGGTAAAATTAACCTCTTTTTTTTTTTTTTTTTTTAATGAATTACTTTACTAAGTAGTTAGTAACTGTAATGATCTGTCTTAAAAGAAGTCACCTATTTATATTTATTTATATTCTGTAATAAGCTCTGAAATTAAAATATTTAATTAATTAAAATTAAATTACACGTCTTTTAAATTTGTCAGCTGAGTGTAATGATTTACACCAATTGTCTCTCCCTCAGCCCAATGCCAACAAATTAGTTGGAGAGTGATTTATCATATTTTATTATAAATTAATATTAATTATTTAATAAAATATTTTTTTTACTATAATAAATACAAATATTACATAATTCTATATACTTATAAAATTTTATAAAATAATAAAATCACGATAACACAATAAATTTTCTGCAAACTCGTTTATGTTATCTATGAAAATGACTGTTAACCGTTTGCACTTTTACTGTCAAATTTGCAGTGTCTCATTCTCATTAAACCAAATGGGCCCCCACTTTTTTTTCCCTCGAGAAAAGTGGGTCCTACCTTCATACACAAACCAACCAGGCTGTTTATTGTTTTGTTCTTGTTCCATTCCCTATCTTTGAAGCTTTCTTTGCAAAGATCTTTCTTCTCTCTTTCTCGCAGAAGAGGCTTTGCTTCGTACTTCATTGACTCCATTTTGGATATGGTTTTTGCTAATAAAAGGACAAAGAAAGAATGAGAGGGCTATGAAGTTACAGGAATTCAGATAGATCTGAGAAGTTTCAGGTATTTGGAATTATTCATTTTCTGCGTTGGTCTTTCGTGGTACATTTGTCCATTTCTGTTCTCATTAATGCGAGTTTGTCTTAAATTCTCTCTAAATTTGAAAGCAAGATCAGGTTATTCGTGTTTTTCACTGGAAGTGTTTTGTTATCTTGTTTTGGCGTCTGTTTTTCATCTATTTGTCAACTTTTGTCTCGTACCCGAATCTCTCCATCATTTTCATTTAGTGGATTTGATCCGGCTTTATGTGATTATAAAGTTGTACATTTTTGTCTCGTATGTGTGACTCACTCTCGTTTCCTTCTATTTTTGTATATTGTTTTGGTATTAAATCTTCTCCAAGTTTGAAAATTTCAGATGTTTATTTTTTTCCCCTTCTTTAAAGATCTTGCTGTTTTGGATTCTGGGTCATTCACCACTAGTTGGCTACTATGAATAAGTGCTTGAAAGTTTCACGGTTTCGTGTCAATTTCTACTGTTTATTATGCCATTTTAAATTCATTCAATAATGGCACAGTGATGGTGTTCATTGTCGATCGGTTTCTCAAATTTAAAATGTTTCTCTTAAAGTAATTTCTTTAAGTGACTGGAGGAGGTGGTTTGAGACTTCTTCTCAAGAATGGGAGTTAACTTCTAGTAACTCAAAAAATTATCCGAGGTTGAGTGTAGTGATACATCAATATCATACTAAATTTGCATTCTCATAAGTTTGTGAGAGTTCTATATATATCATTTGTTATCGTTGGAGCCTCAAACGTACTGGTTTGTCTTTGCTTCCCTAGATGAATTGCTAGGACATGGGGAAGAAAGGGAATTGGTTTTCTGCTGTGAAGAAAGCTCTCAGTCCAGAACCCAAGGATAAGAAAGATCAGGTTTGGAGTTTTCGAATAAGTTATAAATTTTTTGATTTTGGCTTTTTGGATGTGTTTGTAATTGGAATTTGGTCCTTCTTTTCGGTATTAGAAAACTCCTAAATCAAAGAAAAAATGGTTTGGAAAACACAAGAGCTCCGGTCCTATTTCTTTGTTCGAAGAAACTACCACAGTTGCTATTCCTACCCCTCCTCCTCCTCCTCCCCCTCTGGAGGATGTAAAATTAACCGAAGCGGAGAATGAGCAGAGCAAGCATGCCTACTCTGTGGCTCTTGCCACTGCAGCGGCTGCCGAAGCAGCCGTTGCCGCTGCACATGCTGCTGCAGAGGTTGTTCGCCTCACTACTGTGGCACGTTACCCGGGAAAATCGAAGGAGGAAATTGCGGCTATCAAGATTCAAACAGCATTCCGGGGATACATGGTATGATTGTTAAATATTTGTGCCTCTAACTCTTTGTTGTGTTCCCTTGAGTCTCTAAAGAACTGCAATCTTCGACTTTGATGTTTTTCTTTTCTTATGCCCAACTGTTTGTACTATCTCTTTGTTTTGGAGAAGTAATGTTTTATAATGTACATTAACATGTGGTCAAAATACGGAGATTCTTAGAACTGGTAAATTCAGTTGTATATTCAACTCGAACAAAATTCAACCATTGCAGTCATAGTAAAGTGCATTCAAAAATTTATTTCCATTGCTTCCCAGAAGTTTCAAGTTTGTTTGTGTTAATTGCCTGCATATATGTATCAATTTTCTGGGAGAATGTTTAAGTTGATATTTGCTTGGTTAGTGAAGCATTTACAGTGTATAGAAAAGGTTTTGTGACCAATTTTCAAAAAGATAATAACAACTTACGGTCACAACATGCCTACAATTCTCCATTTTTGAACAATTTGCTATATTGTGACCTGGGTTCTTGCTTTTGGTCCTTTCAGGCGAGGAGAGCATTGCGAGCGTTGAGAGGGCTGGTGAGGTTAAAATCCTTGATACAACGACACACTGTTAAGCAGCAAGCAAATACCACATTAAGATGCATGCAGACTCTAGCTCGTGTGCAGTCTCAGATTCGGGCTAGGAGGCTTAGAATGTCAGAGGAGAATCAGACTCTTCAGAGACAGCTCCAACAAATGCATGAAAAGGAGTATGAGAAGTTGAAAGCTTTAGTAAGTGCAATCTCTCAGCACTTATCTTAGGTTTTGTGACTCTAGGACTTTATATATGTGCGTTCACAGATTGACACTAATAATTGCTTTTAATTGAAGCCTGTGTTGTTTTCTTCTTTGCTTTATGAGCTGTGTTGTAAATCTTTCTTCAACTTATTTCTGTGTGGCACCCGAAGCAATCTGAATTTCTGATTCTGGTCTTGTTCAGGAGCGTTATTGTATTTCTTTTGTATTTTTTAAGTGTCTTTCATGGTCTTTCTTCTTTTACCTTCTGCTGGAAACTTATTTAGAACAAAGGTATGCCATGAAGGTGCCGAGTATAATAGCAGATATAAAAGAATGAGAAAAAGAAGACTCTGGTTGCATTTACGTATCAGACAAAGGAGCAAATGATATTATCATTTACCATTTTGCAGCAAATGGGAGAAGAGTGGAACCATAGCACACAATCTAAGGAGCAAATTGAAGCAATGCTACAGCACAAGCAGGAAGCTGCTATGAGGCGAGAGAGAGCATTGGCCTATGCATTCTCCCATCAGGTATCCAAAGACTCTTCTTATCATGCCATCAAGAACGATTGTAGATATTCTATTGTTGACAAGCTTGGATTTTTAGCTTTTGCCAGACAATTGACAAATTAGTTTGTTATTAGACACTATTGAGGGAGGCGCAAGTATGTATGCATTTCTTTTAACTGAAGAGGAACAACTAATTTGAGAGATGTTGGTTGATAGGAATCCATGGATAAAAGCAGTACTGATATTCTGATCTCCTACATGTTCTTGGGAAATTTTAATTCTTTGCATACTAAGCATATCTATTTTGTAAGCACTTGTTGAACATTTAGAATTCACCCGGATGATAATTTTTCCACAGCAAACCTGGAAGAACTATTCAAAAGCTGCAAACACAACATTTGTGGATCCAAACAATCCTCAATGGGGCTGGAGTTGGTTGGAGCGATGGATGGCAGCCCGGCCGTGGGAGTCCCGAAGCACAGTTGATAACAATGATCTGGGCTCTGTTAAGAGTGCAGCAAGCCGTGCCATATCGATTGGTGACATCAGCAGAGCTTATTCATGTCGCAATCTCAACCGCGATAATAAACCTTCTCCTTCTCCACATAAGACAAGTAGACCTCCCAGTCGCCAATCCCCTTCAACTCCCCCATCCAAAGCACCATCTTCATCATTGGTAACTGGGAAAATGAAGCCACCAAGCCCCAAGGGAAGTCAATGGGGTGGGGATGATGACTCGAGAAGTATGTTTAGTGCAAAATCTGAGCGCAACAGGAGACATAGCATTGCTGGGTCATCAGTTAGAGACGATGAAAGTCTTGCAAGCTCCGCTTCAGTTCCAAGTTATATGGCTTCCACACAGTCAGCGAAAGCTAAGTCCCGGTTGCCAAGTCCATTAGGCATCAACGGAACACCTGAGAGAGGATCATTTGGTTCTGCAAAGAAGCGACTCTCATTCCATTCTTCCCCAACTAGTGCAAGAAGACATTCTGGTCCTCCTAGGGTGGAAACTAGTTCCATTAAAGATAAGCGCCCGCAGGAGAAAGTTAGCTAACCAAGGGAGCAGGTAGCACAAGCAACACGTAAGAAATGCACGTTTAGACAAAAATGCAGATGACGAAGAACGAATAAAAGATGGGCTAGGACTTCTACGAAATCTTCATCATCCTCTTTAGTAGCCACTCTTGTAAGAGATGCACACTATCAAAATCTTTTTTTTTTTTTTTCAATTCTTCTTCTTCTTGAACAACTGCTCTTGTTAGGAACTAGAATATTACTTTTTTTTTTTTTATTTGTTGGACTGGATTGGAGTTAATGTTAGTTCTTGTTAACACTTGATTTGAGGATTGTGACATGAATCTTATGCACCATATTCTTGTACTTTTGGGGGGTAAATCTTTTTCCCCTTGGGGATTTTCTTGATGCTTGTATTTGTTGCTTAGTGATAATTAAACAGTACTCTAATTTTGGTGTAAAAGGACAAAATTATTATTTTATTTTATTATTTTATTTTTTTTTTAAAAAAATTATTTTTATTTTATTTTTAAAAAATAAAATATTATTTTTTTATTTTTTAAATAAAAAATTATTTAAAAATAAAACAGAACGAATAAAATATTATTTTATTTTTTAAAAATAAATACAAAAATTTAGTTAAAACAAATTCCATACACACGAAAATGAACTTGTTATAATTCTTCCAATAATTTGGAAAGTGGACTCCTTGGGCCTCCAAGTTCTCGGTCCGCCTAAACCCGTATAAAAGCCCATATATGACCTCGCGTTTCCTTAGAAGCTGACGCGGAACATTTCTATTGGCCACTGTATGAATTGGACAGGGAATACCACCAGTGAAGCGAGCGCTTCAGTGTCTAGTAAGCACTACAAAGAGCAACATAAATCAATGGAGGGAAAGTCCGGGTATCGTCTTCAAAGCTCGAACTGTCACGTAAATGGAAAATGACAAAAAAAATGCTATTTTCTTCTCCCTCTTCTCATAGTTATTCTCTCACTTGCGTTCTGTAACTCTGTAATTTGTTTAATATATTTTTTTTTTGTTGGTGTGAATTTCGGCTGATTTACATAAGATTTTGGTCTATGATTCACAAATTTCTAGCCTTTGTCTGGATTTGTCGCTAATGATCCATTTTTGGGGCTTAATTTGATTTGTTCGTTCATTTTTCTTGTCTGGGTTGTTTCTTCGATGTGTGTTAAATTGGTATTTACTTAATTTGATGTTAGATATTATCATTCACTGTAACTTTGAATTTTGTACCATAGAATTTAATTTCTCCTGGTTTGATTTCAGTACGAACCCAATTCTACATGGCAATCTGTTTTGTGTTTTATTGGGTTTATTTATTTATTTATTTGTTCTCTTTAAGCTCTCCATAGACTGGTGCAATTGATTGCTTGTACAATAAATTATGTTCTGTGATGAAGATTGAATAGAAAAGATAACAAGATCACGTTGTAATCAGGAACTTGTTAGTTGCCGAAATTTTGATTTTGTAATTTATATGGCATGGAGCAGCGAAAGCAAGCTGTGTTATACTATATGTCTCGTTCGTGTTTTTTTTTTTTTGTTGTGTCATTCAATGCCTTTCTCTGGGGTTGTGTTCCATCGGTTCTAGCGTCTTCCTGCTACTGCGAAAAGATCCTTGTGGCATTTAATTGGGAAATAAGTAGGATTTGTTCGTTTTTCTGGTACATTGGTTTTGTGCCTGCCTTAGTATTTTTAACTTTTAATGGCCTTGCATTTCTTTACTGTTTTCTTTCCGTGGGGAAATATATTTAACCAAGTCAAATCGTGTAATACTAACTTGTATCTCACTGTAACTTAGCCATTGAGGACCCTCTTTCTCTGTCCATTTTGCTTCGGTATTTATTGAAAATGTATGATTGGTAAACTTTGATTTCATCCCTTCCTGTGACACCAACTAAGAAAGGGTTAACTATCGGAGATGCGTTTAGTTTTCTATCATGGCATTCCCAAATTGAATGACAAAACCGGGCATTATTTCATATTGGAAATCATTTTCATTGGAATGACAGAAATGCCTTTTTGTCGATTGCAGTTGTTGGACAAACTGATAATGCCAAGCTGGAACTGCTGAACACTTGCTTACAAACTATGATTGAGATGTTAGTTGCGTACAAGATGCTACTTTGTTTCTAACCTTTGTCATTAACTGCCATGTTGTTCAATTAATATAATTCTAGATGTACAACAGGCTGCACCATTTTGGGCTGGCTTGCAGTTGTGGCAGCTGCTCTTGCTGGCAGGTATGGAACTTGGCAAGCATTGAAGACATGACCGCCAAAACCTAAAATACGCAAGTTCTATGAGGTTGGCTTCCGGAAAACAATGACAAAAAGGTAAGAAGCACTTATTCTTGGTATTAGATAACCACAACAGTTTTCGTAGACCGTTGATCATAAATTCGAAGTAAATAATTATACGAACACATTACATTAGTCTTATCAATTTTAGATGCTTTCTGTCTGTTGTTTTTTTTGCATTAAAAATAGAAGTATCAAAAGGGTCGAGCTGAAAGATAGGGCTTGTTACAGGCCTAGGCCTAGATCCAATTTTGTGGGTCTTATAATATTTAATTATTTAAAAATTATCACTCTTATAAATGTTATGAATTTTATAATATTAAATTATTTAAATATTATTATTTCAATAAAATATTATGAGTCCACGAGTTAGTTCATGCATGACTCATTAGACCTCAAGACTATAGACCGTATTGAGCCTACTTACATTTTCGTAGGCTCTAAGCTTATATAAACTTATTTTTGCTAGTTGGACTAGGTAATTGACACCTCTAATTATACGTTTAATATTTGTGTTGTTATATGATTTAACAGGAAAAATGTAACTCTTATAAAAGTTGAGACAGTGCATAGGAGAGTTATGGTTGCAAACCGTCCCAATGTTGGTGGCTACGACTAACGGTTGTGATTGAACTAGAACTAAGATGAGTTGATTTTGGTTCATTACGGGCCAGTTCAAGGTGGTTTATATGGGTCTAATTTTTTTAATTAAAATTAAAAAATTATTTTAAAATGACAAAATATAAAAAATTACCTCTCACGGTATTATTTTTTATTAATTACATAGAAAAAATTACAATGAGGGAGATACGTTAGCTACATTTAATCATATTTTTTAATAATAAATAGAAAAAAAAAGAAATCATGTTAATTTAAAAAATATTACAATGTGGGAGATGTTGGGTTTTATTTCATTAAATTTTAATTATCTATTGGTCATTAGTTGTCATTCTTCCTCTTCCTCTCTATCTTTTTGTTTATTTCTAAAATCGACTGTAGAAGATAATTCATGTTGTAGTTGTTATTATCTCCTTTCTTTGGTGACCCAATCTCTAAAATATATTCGTATTTCTAAAATTTTTGGGGCTATTTTATTTTTATGAGAAGTTAACATTCATCCACTCCTGTTAAATGTATTTTTTAGGAAAATTATGGACACTGATGTCATTAGAAAGTCTCGTGTTATTTTTTTGAAAATAGGATAAATTTTGTAATTTTTTTTACTATTGAAATATGTTTTATTTTTAACTGGTAGATTTTGTATATAGTATGAAAGTTTATTGAATGATGATGGCATTGTTCTTAATCTCTTGACAATGGCGTACGAATTTCAACTATTATTGAAAAATTATAAGAACAGAAGAAGAGGAAGAAGAGCCCTTACAACCAATAGACATTGAAATATCTTTAGAAATTTAATTTCGTACAATTTATAAATATTTGAAAGATTTAGGGATAAAATTTTCTTATATTGTTGGATGCGTATAAGAGATTCGTTAGACAAATTGTCAGAATCATTTATATCTAAGAAAGTGCAAAAAGTGTAATATTTTTTAAAATTTTTTATATAGTTGATATTACTACGGCGAATGTAAGATGTTTCATGTATTTTTTAAAAACATAGGCAATGTTACATAATATTGTAATTATGTGATGCATTGTTGAATAGAATTAACCTGATAAAAATTTAATGGCTTCTTTAAATATTTGTAAAAACAAATATTTGTTTGTTATTTCATGATTTATTATATTATTATTTTAAATTTTATTATTGAAATTTGATGAGACAAAATATTTTTAATCATATCATAGGTGAAGTTTCGTCTAGTTAGTCCGTTTGGAATTAATTTTTTTAGGCTCAATCTGTGTTAATGGCACAAATTTTTAAATTATTAGTACATTGCAAGAGCCATTTTCATTACTTCATAACTAATTTGCACAAATAAGTTTAATATATTGCAAACACATCTATTTTGAAAGAATTTATTTTTTAAAAATAATTATATTACAATTTTTTTTAGGATAAGAATTGCAATATTGTTATTAAATGTATTATCAAATAACATGCAAATTTTTTTTTTTTATAATTTTAAAATCTTGTGTAACGGGTGTAATTACTTTCACAATATTCTTGCATTATCTGAAAATTTAAAATGTTTAAATCTTATAATTCTTTTATTTAATTGTCAATTATCATTCATTTAATAAGAAGTAATGCAAATATAATATTATTAATATTTTTATTATAATTTTTTTCTATTTAATTAATAAAAATAACATTGTAAAAGATAATTTTTTATATATTTTTGATAATTTAAAAATAATTTTTTAATTCTAATTAAAAAAATTAAATCCTTATAAATCAAGCCATTAATAAATTAGTACAGACTCGTCTTAGTTTTGATTTTAATTCAATTACATGGGTCGATTTGGTTCAAAATTTTGGAACCGTAACCCTGCCTAGATCGATTTATAACAATAACTAGCTTAAAGAGAGTCATGATTTTACGATTTTTTGGCCCAGCTTGAACTCGTCAGTTTAGACCTGTCAGACACCGTGACCAGTTTAAGCATGTTAGACATTTTGACTAGCTACGATGCAGGTGGTGGCCATTTTCTTTTGTCTAAAATCAATGAAGCAAAAGATGTGATGCTTGGAAAGACAGAGAAGCGGATCTGCATTCTGATAGCCTTAAAAATGCCTTGAGTGTAGGTAAATTTTTGTACAAAGAAATCCGATGCTTTCAGGTATCCATCTCACTCGTAATAACCAACGCTTGCCAATGGACTGAGGTATATATCTTTCGTCAAATAAGAGAAGAAATCGAATTGTGCCATTTTTAGCACAGTAAGGGGTGGTCCTGAGTTTCCTGTAGGGGTCTTAGACGACTTTTGAAGCGGTGGCCATATCGAGCCTTAAATTTAGAAGATTCAAATAGCTAGTCTGTGTCGCTTGTCCCTTAACCATCTTTGACGTCAGTAACTTATCCATGTGTTATCCAGCTATCTCCGAGCAGCAGACATGTGCATGCAGCCATGTGAGAAAATTATTTGTTCAACATCAATAAATTCCAACACATTCCCAAGTCATTGACTCCAGGGAAAGAAGCTTGTTGAGTTTAAAGCTGTACTGTACGTTGCACTCCATTGTAAAATTTGTTTTATTTAATAGTAAATGCTTATCAACAATTCATCCATTAACACAGTCAGTATAAGTTAGGAAGATTTTGTTTTCACCAAAACCACTGTATATTCTTCCACAGCCAATCTCGTAACCAATGATACGTTGCCGCGCCAGAATCATAACTGTATTTTGTCACCGGATAACAAACGCTAGTGGCTGCTTTGGACACGTGTCCACAAGACAGATAGACATGTCAACCTAGTTTTAGCCACTGCGGTCCTTATCGTTTAAATCCTACGTATTCTTTCCTATTTTATTATAAATAATTACCCTAATGAGCGACTCCAATACAATTGAAGTCTCGTAAACTCTTTAAACGGCCAATGGCCGTTCCAAGATTCCGTCCTATAAGGTCTTACGTCAGCTTCTATCCATTCACGTCCTTCGTTTTTCCAAATTTTTGTTTATTTATTTATTTATTTTAAAAAATAACTCTCCTTTTCTTATTTTCATTATTAATTTTTATGAAATTTGAAAATAAATAATTAATATTAATAATAATATGTAAAACTACTGGTTTATTCTGGTTCTTGTTCCTTGGTCTCCCTGTGTCTCGGCCTCAGACTGAAAATTTGTCTAATTTTAGCATTTCCTCTAAAATTAGCCCCAAAATTTATAATTTTATTTTTATTTTTTAATCTTTAGATTTCACTATCAGACTTGGCTCACGATCAGTATAGTACAGAATTAAAATATATATATATAAATATGAAAAATGAATTCTTGTTCTGTAGCTGAGATTTGAAGGAGGCAAACAGATTTCTTTTGGGCCAAAGAAATGTCCGGCTAGTTATGGTTGTATTCAATTGTCGTGCACCGCTTCGTCGTCGTTTTGTACCAGATCTTACTGTGAAGAGAAAAAGTTCAACCTCTGTAATTTCGTTTGTTTTCTGACAGTCTGGTGTTTATTTGGTTGTTTTCAATTTCTGTTATTGTTTGATTTTTAAGGACATGTTTTTGCGGTTTGATACGTGTGTTCTGAATCGGTAGGCAAAATATCGTTGTTATTTTGAGACGGTGTTATAAGCTTTTATTAGTAAGGAATGGTGATTGCAAATGATCCAATTGAGTCGTTTTTTGATTCGATTCAACATTTTAAAGATGCACTTTCGCCGCTTGAATTAGGTATTAAGAAAGCTGCGAAAGATCTTGAAAGTTGCCTGGTAGTTCCTAAGAAGAATGTAAACAATATTGGATTAGTTATGGACATGAATGGAAATGGAAGGAGTGGTAAAATACACACGTCTTCTGTAAAGAAGAAAAGGAGTGGTAATAGCAAAGATTGTAATAGTGGCCAGTATGTGGTTAGTGAAGAGAAAAAGAAAGGTTTGTTGTCAATTAAGGTGCCGATGAAGACACTGCTGGGTATGTTCTCCCCGAACGTTGGGAAAGTTGAGGTGGTGTCAAAGAAAGCAGTGAAAGAGAAGGATATTAGTAAGGACGATGGGTCTTGTATGAACTGCTTGCATTTTGCGGTTACTTGGTCGTTGTTGGTTAATGGGTTTGTTCAGGCTTTGCCTAGTCCATTTAAGACGGGCAAGAAAAGGATTCAGAGAGTGGCTGATGAAGAAAAAGGACATTTGAGTTCATGTGCATATGGATCAAAACCAAAGGTTCATTGTGAATTTAAGCAAAGGGAGTTAAAAGCTCCATGCATAGATGTACGTAAGAATGACGGTGTAGCAGATAATGAGGGAAAACATGTATCGATTGAGTGTTTTATCGGGTTTGTATTTGATCAGCTCAAACAAAATATTCAGAAGTTTGATCAGCACGTGCAGGAAAGTGATCAGAAGGATTGTGATTGTTTACCCTCATCCTCACTGCCTCCTTCCTCCCAATTTGATCATTTGAGGGCAATTACGAGTATTTGGGAAGGTCGAAAAGCTGATGTAAATGGATTTTTGGGGAACTTGAAGTTTGCCAGAGTTGGAGGTGTGCCTTCTAGTATGGTTGGGGTAACTTCTTCAGTCAATAGAGAGGGAGAAGATGGTGTTAGTACTGTCAGTGGGAAAGAAACAGGGGGTAATTCAGCACAGACAGTGGCTGGTGGGATACTTAGCATTCCTTTATCAAATGTGGAGCGTTTGAGATCTACATTGTCCACTGTTTCATTGACGGAATTGATTGAGCTTGTACCACAGTTAGGGCGAGCTTCCAAAGAGCATCCTGACAAGAAGAAACTATTCTCTGTTCAGGATTTCTTTAGATATACCGAGTCTGAAGGTATGTTTTAATGATGCTCAGTAATTAATTAAATGTTGGTTTGTATTCTGGTTTTAATTGTTTTGGTGGAACATAGATTCAGTTTGTGATAGAACAGATTAACAGAGTCATTGAACTGAGTGGGTTGTTTATCTTCTGATAGAGATAAAAATCAAATTCTTTTGTTTATAGAATTATCTTCAATGATTACTCCTATTCCAACCCTTCTACTCCTGCAGGTAGGCGGTTCTTTGAAGAACTGGATAGAGATGGCGATGGACAAGTGACTTTGGAAGATCTCGAAATCGCTATGAGAAAGAGAAAACTGCCTCGGAAATACGCCCAGCAGTTTATGCGTTGTACCAGAAGTCACCTATTTTCAAAATCATTTGGTTGGAAACAGTTTTTGTCTTTGATGGAACAGAATGAACCAACTATTCTCCGTGCTTATACCTCTCTCTGTTTAAGCAAGTCTGGAACGCTACAAAAGAGTGAAATATTGGCATCACTAAAAAATGCAGGACTTCCTGCAAATGAAGATAATGCTGTTGCTATGATGCGATTTCTGAATGCAGATACAGAAGAATCTATTTCATATGGTCATTTTCGGAATTTTATGCTTTTGCTACCTTCTGAACGGCTGCGTGATGATCCTCGGTAAGATTAATTAGCTTATCTGAAAGAGATATAAAGTGCTCAAAACATAATTTGCTGTTGCTATGGCTTCAGTGGTTTGAATAGGAGGGGAGTTGTTTTTATTTTATTTTTACATAGGTTGGGAAGGATATACTTTTGTATTGGCATGGATTAGGGACAATAAAGAAACTTTTGTACTTTAAAACATGGTGGTTATGCAAATGACTAGTTAGTATTATCTGCTAGTAACTACTTTTCGTATATATACAGGAATATCTGGTTTGAAGCTGCAACTGTTGTTGCTGTTGCACCACCTGTGGAAATACCTACTGGAAGTGTTCTAAAATCCGCTTTGGCTGGTGGACTTTCATGTGCACTTTCGTGTGCTCTAATGCACCCTGTTGATTCTATAAAGGTAAATCTTTTAGCTTAATAGTTATTGTAGTCATATAGCAGCATTTGTCCAATATCAGTGAGCCACTTGAAGATCAATTCTATTTTTAGTGCTAGGATGCTAAGCAAGTAAGCAAGCAAGAACTCATTATTATCACCTTTTATTTATTTCTTAGATGATTGATTTTGAGAATAAATAGACATATATAACTGAAAGATCCTTTCGGTTATGCTTTTGGTAATTAAGTGCTATGAGGCTTTATACTTATTATATACCTATTACTAATTACTTTGTTGGGCCTTGTTTATCCTCTTTGTGTGACCTTGGTTGTACAATCAAATCCTATTAAGCTCTTTCAGTTAATTAGGCATCATCTTGGTGGGTTTTTGTAACCTTCTTTATGGGCTGGTTGGAACATCCCAAGGGAAACAAATAAAAATCTCTGAATTGGCTTCAGAAAACTGTAATGCTGTTGGCTCAATGCCTTTGGCCCAGCAAAATGTAAACACTGACACAAAAGTGTGAAGTGAAAAGATAATTGTTTCTTCTTAAGGATTATTGTACGTATCCGTATAGAAAATTGGAGTGTTTTTTTAATGGTTGTTTTGGTATGTCAGACTCGGGTGCAAGCATCAACTCTTACCTTCCCACAAATGATCTCAAAGCTTCCACAAATTGGAGTACAACCATTATACAGGGGTTCAATCCCAGCGATTTTGGGACAATTTTCAAGGTTTTTGTTTTTGCTGTTATTTTCCTTTTTATCCCTTTTCCCCTTAGTTGCATTGACTAGTAATTCTGGCTCTATTTCTTTTGAATTTGTAGCCATGGATTGCGAACTGGATTTTCTGAAGCATGTAAGCTTGTGCTGCTAAATGTTGCTCCAACACTCCCAGAGTTGCAGGTAATGACGCCATTCTATGACCTTTTCTTCAACTTTGTACTCAGAATCTTAGGCCCTATTGTACTGTCTTACTCATTGTTTTCGTTCTCATTTTCTGAAAATGGAAAAAATTATTTTTCAGTTAGTGTTTTCCAAAAATGATGCATAAAACAGAGAAAATGGAATTTTTTTGACACTTTTTAACCATAAAATAGAAAATAACTTTTAGTTGTCTTTCTTATATTTGAAAAATAACATTCAAACCATTGTTTAGAGTTTGTTGCTACTGCAGTGTAATTATTAAGAATAATGTACTATTATGCAATAGAGTTATATACTAATTAAAAAGTACATATTTAAAATGATATCGAGGCTGATATACTACACTATTTATTTTATTTTCTTTTATTTGGTATATTTGAACTTATTTAACATTAAGACAATTTTATTTTTTTTTGGGAAAACACAACTATATTTAATATGATTTTTGTAGAATAATTTAGATTAATCAAATTAGTTTATGTATTCGATATATAAACTGTTACATGATATTGAGTATAATGAAATTAATTCTTTAAAATATTTATACCAAATTCTGGTTCTCGACTTTAGCATATTAAACCAAAATAAAAATTTTCATTTTCATTTTTGTTTTACGAAGACACTAATTGAAAACAATACCGAATGCACCCTTAACTTCACTTATGGTTTCTCTACCGTTTCTTGATATGATAAGGAATCAAATAAATTATGTCTAAAACTAAAAATTGAGAGAATAATAAGAATCATAATAATAAAGCTGCATACATCATATGTAGATGTTGATAGTAAACTTTATTTGCATGTTATGCAGGTTCAGTCTATATCATCATTTTGTAGCACTGTTTTGGGGACGGCAGTGCGGATTCCCTGTGAAGTACTAAAGCAACGGTTGCAGGCTGGCTTATTTGACAATGTTGGAGAGGCTATTGTTGGCACTTGGCATCAAGATGGTCTTAGGGGATTTTTCCGTGGAACTGGTGCCACTCTTTGCCGGGAGGTCCCATTCTATGTTATTGGCATGGGGCTTTATGCAGAATCCAAGAAGGTATAGATTTTACATAGTATTAAATTTGAAACAGTTTTCTATGAGCAAATGGTGTTTTCTTATAATCCGTTATTCACTTGAACCAATTTATTGGGTGCATTGCTGCAACAACCTTTTAGTTGTTTGCCTTTATTTTTTTTGAAAATTTCATATTAACATTTTTAAGTTTTGTCATTTGTTGAACTTATTATGTTCACTAATTCTACTAATTGTGTTCTCTATTATTTTGTTTTATTATTATATTTTCTTTTGGGATTGACTAATAATTCAAAAAGATTCTGTGGGTTGCAGAAAAAAAGAGTCTAGTTTTCTCTGAGTATGTGTTTTATTGATATTCTTTGAGAGCCCGTTTAACCAAAAATCAGTTATGTCTATGGTTCAAAAATATGGTTATGTAAATTCAGCTCTGTTTGTATATGATTAGATTTTGGCATTTGATGGACTTTTTGTCTAATTTGGCTGTGGGGTGTTGTAAACTGAGTTATATCGAGTTATTTGTGCTCAGCTCAATAAGAGACTCAATTTGTAAAAGAATTGAGCTGAAGCTTGATATTAGGTTTACCATCGTCGATCCCTTACCTAGTCTACATTCCATGTTCAAGTCGTTTAGGTCAAGCAGTAAATAACTATGATTTGAAGATCTTCCCATTTTTGAATGATTGTAACTTGGGTTTTTGGATATATTTCTTAGATTTTCCAACGACTTCTTGGGCGGGAGCTAGAGCCGTTGGAGGCAATTTTTGTTGGAGCTTTGTCTGGAGGGCTAACTTCCGTTATCACAACACCTTTTGATGTTATGAAAACTAGAATGATGACTGCTCAACGGGGTCGCTCTGTATCAATGACAATGGTAGCCTTCTCAATACTCCGTCATGAGGGACCCCTTGGCCTGTTCAAGGGAGCAATACCTCGATTTTTCTGGATTTCTCCGTTGGGTGCTATGAACTTTGCGGGCTATGAGCTAGCTAAGAAGGCCATGGACAAAAATGAGGAAGAAGCTGGAGATCAGCTATCGCAGAAAAGTTTAACTAGTTCTGGATAGATACAGGTGTTTTTTGTGTTTTTTTTTATGTCAAGACATAACTACAACGGACTCCTGGAATTGTCTTGCCGACGAGAGAAAACAAATCTTGCCGGAAACTGTTGTGCCTTTTCTGAAACTACCGGCTGCATTTGCTTCCGATTTTCATCTGTCGACAAGTCCGCCTTTTCTATTCAGACATTGTGATTTTTGTCATAGTCTTCTTTGAACCTTATCCGGTCTACATAGATGATAGTTCAAATACATTCCTGGTTAAAGTTTCGTATTTTGCATTCTCAGTTGACATTTCTGTACATTTTGTGCTGTTAATTTCCCAGTTTTCGATTTTCAATCTTCACTTATCACTTTGAGACTTTGGCTTCGAGTCTTTGCTGATTTGCGTCGGCCGGTTTTCAAAACTCTTATAATTAGGGTGCAAGCTCAAGTTACATGTAAATGGATACACGAAGGGCCTTTTAACAGTTGTACATAATTTAGTAGTCATGATTAACATTTATTTACTAATTATGGTTTCTTTTCGCAATTACCTATTTATGTTTTTTTGAGTATAATTATAGGTTAATATGAGAATT
Source organism: Swietenia macrophylla (assembly GCA_032401905.1). NCBI lineage: Eukaryota > Viridiplantae > Streptophyta > Magnoliopsida > Sapindales > Meliaceae > Swietenia > Swietenia macrophylla. The sequence continues at coordinate 5,492,668 of CP135571.1, forward strand.
TAAAAAAAAATGATCCGAACATATAGATGTGTAGTTAAACACTTCAGCCAGCCGGGCTTCCAACTCTTTTCCGTTCCCGGTTAATGTTTGATAGGTTTCTGATGTTTCAGTATAAACAATTTAGCTTCAATTACACGCAAGATTGTTCCTTTTAACCCGAGTTTTTAACATGGATGTAATCAATGCTCAAAATTTTCAAACCCAGCGCAACTGGTTTATGCAAAATCAATTCGGTTCTTATTATATTGAAACAGACGAGGAAAACATGGCGGGTTCAGAATCTTGGCTGGGCATGCAGCTTCTAAATTGAGCAAATGCGATTTTAATAGCCCCAGTAGTCATTCCGGATCTCGTCGTCGAACTTCTTTTTCAGCTCGGGATGCTTTTCGAAGTATTCATCAGCAGTCATGGTGCTGAGCTTTTCCTGTTAAAATAAATGACTATGCTTAAGTAATTATAAAGTTGGAGGACTGAAAACATAGTTACACGTCCATTTCCATTTACCTTCAGTTCTCGAACCTCAAGTATTTCTTTGTCCAAACGTTCAGACTCCTTCAGGGATTTCTCCTCTGCTTCTTTCAATTCCACCAGCTAGAATCCATAAAAATAAACAGCACATCAAGTAAATCTATTGGGCGGAGGGAGAGTGAGAAGAGAAAAGGAAAAACATCATGGTGATTCTCACCAGCGCATCAAATTTAGGTTTGTATTGAGGAGTGACAGTGTCTACATACTTTGGGATCTCAATGCCTGTCCAGCAAATATATGAAATGTGTGAAACAGAAAAAGTGAACTGAAAAAATGAAGAAAAGGAAAGAGCAGGCAGAAGCCAAGTTGATTCAAAAAGCAGAAAAATGGAGCAGGAATCCAGTTGGGTAAGTGACAAGTTTCAATCATTTTGATGCCTCTGAACCAGGATAAGGATTAAACATCAGATCCAACCACCAATTCAATCGCATAATTCTACCAAACAATAAGATAACTTCAGAGTACTTTCTAGACTTCAGATATGCCCATATCTAAACAGAAGTTTGACACAAGCCGAAGTTCCTTCTTTGCCTCAGGTTATATAAATCAGATACAATATTGGTCAACCCAATACTAACAAGTTTTGGTTGTGTTAACAGATGCATGTGCAACAATGAATCAGAAAACTTACTATCATAAGCCTGTTTATACATATCCACCAACCGAGAGCCAATTCCTTTTCTGTAATACTCCCAGTCAATGGGTTCGGGTTCCTGAAGAAAGCAAAGACAAGCAGCAACTCAGTTATTACGCTTTCAAGGATAATTGACAACAACAAAGTTTCCAAGAGTGACTTCTGCAATATAAAGAATTTACAGAACAAAAGATCATATGTTTTTCTTGTCATATTATAAACAAGGTGATCATTCAACACCCAAAGCACTGGCTACGGTTTACGCAATGCAATAATGTCAAGAATAATGAAGACCCAATAGCCAAGGGACAGCTTAAAAATTGTACTGATATGTTTTTCTTCATCCTAAAGTTATCTAGTATAACACAAGCAGCATATAAACCCATAAAGCCATCACATTATTGCAGCTAGACACTACTAAATTTTGGTTCCTTGATTACAGTGTCAGTAGACAAACTAGCAAATATAAAGAGCTGTATGTGCTTACTCAATTTTTCACAAAATTTTTATACAAGGGTGAAAAGGAGTACATCAAAAATCAATTTTCCAAGTGTATATTATAGAGTTGCGCCATCAAGTCTGTGCGCATCCATGAACAAATGGATACAAAGGCCATTAATTAGTAAGGTGTGAGCTCCTGAAGATCATGAAACCATATATTTTAAATGAGCAGATTGCATTTTCTTGTCTGCAGGATAAAGTTCATGGTCAAGGAACTAACAATACTAAAGCCTTATGTTTGGCAACAAGAATAGATGCAATAATACATCTATTTCCCCATCAACATCAATAAAAATATCAAAATTCTTTTTTTGAGCATGCAGATTAATTCCACGGATTATCAGATTGACTATTTCGTAACTAGTGAGCCAACAGCTCCCATGAAGTCAAAGACAACAATACGAGACTTGAAAACCAACCTTCTATCAACCTGCCACCCTCCATTCCCAAATTGTATCCAGTCAACTTTACCGTTTCAAGATCATCTCAAATAGTCACCATAAAGAGATCAACTATCACTACGTGTCTGCAAGAAGCATCCCACTTCAAACACATATGGAGCAACGGAAAAAATTGTACCCAGTTGTCATCTACTATGCATTCAGCTATTCAATAAAACAATGCTGAATTATCGCATTTTGGTAATTTTTGAACTTGGCATACCAAACAATTCATTACGTTATATTTAAAAAAAAAAAAATTCCTATAATTAGAATTTTCCAAGGTACATTACCCACTAATTAAATGACCAGAAATAAAAAAAACTGAAAAAATAAGAACTCCAAAAGCAAACGAAAGCATATCATTTCATTGAATTCATTACAACAGCAAATAGATTTCGGATCATTTCAATAACGAAAATCAGACAACTTATTACTTAACCTTTAAAAAAGACCCACCTTTCCAAATCAACCAAAATGTTTGTTAATAACACAATAAACAAGGACCTAGCCACAAAACGACAAAGATCTAGCCAAAATCACAAAGGAAAAAAAATCAATCGAGGGATAGGGTATGCACCTGGCTAAACTTGGTTTGGAGAGTGGTGTTAACCTCATCGAAAGCGCGACGAAGCGTGGCGAATTCCTTACGAGCCTCGTCGGAGACAAGCATCTTCGCCATCCCTTCCCAATCCATGGTTCTTCCTGCCTTGAACGCCACGTCGACAACTTTCTTTCCTGCCCCGCTCATTTTCTCTCTCGATTCCGGATTCTCTTATCTTACTTTCTCGGCTACCCAAGCAAGCTGTGTGTTTTGGGGTCCGTAAAAAGATGTGCGGCGAGACAAAGGAGGGGAGAGAAAGAGACTGAGCCGTCATCCGGCAGTTGCTCGCCCGGAACTTGGGCTTAGTTGAGCCTTAAATCCAATCTAAGAATCAAGGTTGTTCTACCAAACCCGGCCAAAACCAAAAAGAAATTCGGTTTTACTGTCAACACCCGTAATAAATCTGAATACACCCAACCGTATACAGAGATTGGGGTACATTTAAAAAAATTTGGGTCTATTTAAAAATAATTCGTGTGCATTTATAATTTCCCAATAGGCAAGTAACCAACATAATGTTGATTCCCAATCCAATTGTAGAATTGGGCTTTGATAAAGTATATCATCAGCCGAATCATTTTCTTTCTTTCTTTCTTTCTAAAGGCCTACCTCTTCAAAATGCTATTTAATAATATGTTATTATTACTTTTATTCTTTTATTTTTTTAAAAAAAAATTAAATAATAAAGATTGAATAATTAATAACCCCCTCTTCCATCATAAAGTATCATCCTCGGTTACAACAATTCTAACCGGACTAATAATTGTCTCAAACTCGACCTTCTTTTGAGTGTGCTCTGTATATTTACAGTGCAACAATAGTTTTTTTTGTTGTTTTGTTTTCTCTTAACATGACAAATTCATCAAAGATAACGATAGGCTGATTGAGAGTGTTAAAAATCGTGAATAAACACTTCCCCTCAAGCATGCCAACATTTCATTATGATATTTTTGATGATCAGTCCAAGTTCGTGACTCAATTTACCTCACATCCACATCCACATCATTTTTTTTCAACTCCATTTCCACACACTCTTATCTTCTAGGAGTCATTCTGTCGCAATTATGCTACTTCACGATGAATAATAACAGAATGATAATGCTAGTGGCCGTATCATTATCATCAAACATTTGCAATATTTGTGAAAGGTATGCCGCACAAAAAGGGGAAGAACTAGGCTGATGTTACTGATTTCGATCACGATAAACAACGAACATAAGAAATCTTGGCCGTCAATCATGTTAAAATTAGGTCATCAATTGTCTTGATCATTGAAATTGAACAACCCAAGTCATCAAACAAAAATTGCCGTCTGCCCACTGGCAATTTCCAGCCGATGACTCACGATAATGACTGCATTTTATTAGGCCCCGGCTAGGGCAATGTTTCCTAGTACAAATAATATTATATGATTTAGACCACTGGTGATAACCGGTGCCAGTTTGGAGACGATGGTTTCACATTCCATTCAAGTCGGTTAGCGACCGAAATTTGGAAGACTATGTACGAATGATCAGTTTAAAATATGGACCATATATTAAGCTGGAGTAGTTCAAAATTTAGAATTTGATCCTTGACGTTTTGATTTCACTTTTCTTTGATTTAATTATATAATTCAAGAATTGAAAATTACAAGGAGGAAAACCCAATTACCCAAACTAATAAATCACTGTATTGAAATTAATTCTCCTCCCAGAACCTGATTAATTCGTGATGAACTTGTTCATGTCCAAACAGGTTCCCCAAGTCAAGTCGAAAGTACTGTCGTTGTCCAAAAACCACGTCGTGTCATCTAATTGTTGGTGCTGCTGCATGATCGTATTCATGGATTGATCTCTAGATTGTGTCATTTCCATGCAAATTAGTGCGATCAAGTTGTCCTGTTCGCATTGCATGCTAACCAGCTCCGCTTGTGCTTTGGCTAACTCTGCTTGCAGCTCAATCACTTGTTTTTGAAGGTGACAAATTGCACCGGCGCAGCCGTACACCGGATCTCGGATTCTCGCATTTGCTTCGTACACCAGGCTGCTCACCGCGTCTGCTCTCTGGTTCTCCGGCAGTTCCTGAAAAAAAATTATTTCGTTCATTATACATAAATTAATACAACAATAATATCAGAAGTTTTACCATAATTTTGGATAACTAATAAGCTTTCTTTTGTTCTTTAATACAGTTTTTACCTGCAACAACTTTATGATGTTGCTAGCTCCATACACTCTGTGAGCAATGATGAACTTTTGTGTTTCAGTTGGCGGAAAATATGGAGCTAAAACACATTTCTCGTCGCATCTGCGGCGGAGGATTTTGCAAGCAGCACAAGGGCTGAGAACCATAGGTCGAGGAGAAGGTGGAGAAGATTGACAAGGAGATGCAAAGCGAAAGCTCGGAGAAGATCGAAAAGTAGGCGATGAAGAAGGAGGAGGAGGAGAAGATAGAGAGGAGAATGGTGCATGCATAGTGATGACTGATGAGAACTGAGAATTAATATTGTAATTACTTAGCCACTGCACTAATCAACTCGAGAGAGAAGATTTGGACTTAGCCGCTATTTATAAGATTATTATACCTTACTTTAAGCTAAAGAAAATTGATAACCTATAATTTTTTTTAAATTAATTATAAATTATTTTTTTTTATTTTGACGTAATTTTATAAGCGACAAAATTCAGTTCTAAATTTATGATATAAATATAATTTATCGACATAATCAATTGTCACAAATCATACTTAAATTAAATTTAAATTTATTAATAAACTAAATTCATATGTAATTTTTTAGACACCAATTGATTCAAACTTGTCAACTTGGATTGCTAATTGATCCATCTCGTTGCCTAATTAAAGAGCCAAGAGAGCTTGGTTAAAATAATCTGTCCTTCTAGATAATCATCGTGATTGGCTTGTCTACTTTGGCCGGGTATATTTTTCAGAGCTTGAGAATCTTTCGCATGGAATTCTAACACACTTGAGTTTTCTTTTTTTCTTTTTAAAATATAAAATGGGAAGGCTTTCTGCTTAGAACTCAAGATGAGGTGGCAGTTTGACTTGGTTCAGTTGACTGTTTTGAAACCATGGGTAGATTTTTTTTGACTTTAGCCTTCCATAGTTGGTGACAGTTTACAACTGTTCACACTAATTCCACACCTACCTCAAATACCGTATATATTATATAAACAGAATTAATCTATAATCTTAAATACGAGTTGTTATAATTAATAATATTTTAAAATGGTCAACTTTTTCGAAGTCAAACACATGTATGAACTTGCATGGGAAGTAGGTTGGCTTCTTCCTCGTATGGTAACTTTCGTCATTGCATGGAGGTCCGCTTTCCCTGCCTGGTCTTGTAATTGTTCCTAATTGTACGTATAAAATAAGGGGGTATTGCTGTAATGCATAAAATATAAGTTATATTTTAATTTTTATATGAATTATTTTAAATTTTTTATTCGTATTTAAATTTTTTATATTATATGTTATTCGATCTTATATATTTTATATTTTATATTTTTTATATTATCTCTTTTATATTTTATATTAATTATTTTAATTTTTTATTTTATGTTTTAAATTTTATGATTAAAGATTAAACGCTGCTAGTCCCGTCCGGGCGAAGCAACTGGCTAATTTTTCTTTATATATCTCAATCAATTACGAAGCTAGTTTAGTCAATACACATGCATGCACATCATTGTCCATTTTCTTCACCAAATCTTTCTCCCGGTCGTTAAGTGGCTTCCACAAATTAGACTTTCCATATATGATAATGTAAAAACACTATCAAAGTGGGCGCGAGAGGAAGAGAAGGCTAGATATCTAACAGATATTGGTCCAGAAAACATTGGATTTATTGGTTGCTTCTTATGATATTCTAGGTAAGTTTAATCTCTCCCCGAATTTAACCGAGGATGGGACAGGAATTAGTTAATTCCTCCTACGCAATATGGGAAATGGACGGGGTTGAGATTAGGAAGGATGGGATGGGATGGGATGGCAGACTTTATATTTGGAATGAAAGTCTCTTCGTTCCCACGCAAACTGGTTTGAATATTTAATTATCACCGTCTACTGATATTTGGTTTAATTAATTAAGTCCAATTTTGGCCCCAATTTTAGACACGACTACGCCTTTAATTTCCTTCATGATATTCTCCTTCCATGATAAGTACTTTGAAGTTTTAAATTAATAAGCTTAATGAACTTAACAAAACAAGTGCAATAAGCTTATAACAACGTTAATTAATCAATCACACTAATCATAAGATTCTTATTTAATAATTACTATTTATCATTTATGTGATAATTAATAATTTTATTTTACGATAATAATTATATAAAAATTATTACAGTACTACTGTCAAAATAAGTTTAAAATTTAGATTTTTACAAACAAACAAACAAAAGATACGTGATACACGTCCATCAAGACAACAAACATGCCATGCTGCTAGATATTCAAAGGAAATAGCAACAAGATTTTTCATGTGAGCTCTAATAGGTATATTTAATTAATTAACTAATATATAGCCATGTGAGCTATGGATATAATAGCTAACACGATTTCATTTTGTTAATCAACTTAAGAAGTCGGTTTATTTTCCTCGTGCACGCACTTGTATAATTTTTCAAGGGTTAAATTTATAAGTTTTTTTTTTTTCCTAGAAAGCTTTGATTTTCTGGTTCTTGCCAATAAGCGCATGCAGTTTCTAATACTGATGCCAACGCGTTGCTCACTTAGTGTTCAAAATTATTTGTTAGAGAAGCATTAGTGGTTCTAGAATAGTTGATACAGTGGATTAGTTGAGCTCATAAAATTTGATCCAAAATTAGGATTTTAATATTAAGATTAATTATGTATTATTAATTTTTCAATTTAATAAAGTTGATAGAAATCATATTTTAGGAATTTGCCTAGAACTCCCAAAATTTAAGATCTACTTGCAGAGAAATGTGTATATTTTTATGAAGTAATTTAAATAAATGAAACATTTTAATCTATGTGATTGAAAGACTATGTAAGCTTCTACCCTCTGTAGCAAATTCTTGCAAAAACATTGTAATAATTTGTGATACAGCTATAAAAAGGACCCCTAAAGTCACACAACTTCGCTTTAATTCATTGACAAGAAGGGTGTCTACAATTTCGGGGATCAAATTGTCTTATGCAGAAATTATGAGACTTCTACTGTTAGTTTAGTGAAAGCGCATTTAAGGACATTATTAAGTACGGTGCAAGTCAAGTTTAAAGTGGAGTTGAAAAAAAATTTCTAAATAAATTTGAACTTGCGTTCATATTTACAAAATTATATTAGGTATGTATGAATGTGTTTCATGACCGATATATATATATATATATATATATATATTTCAATAACATATTAGGTCACCACATTATTATCAGAAAACGTATTTATTGGAAGATAATACAATGATTACGCATTTTTCTCTTGGGAGTTTTTCTACAGAAAAAAGTAAATGCATTATGATGGTCAATCCTGATAAATAAGATGTTAAAGAGTAATCTTGACTGGAAAACTAGACAAGAAAAAATCCTAATGGAAATGCACAAACATCTTAGGAAATTAGGTTACAAAGGTTAAGAATTCTTGACTTTAAGTCAATCCTATAAAAATGAGTTCATTAAGAGTAATGTTAGATGTTTTAAAATATTATTTTAAAAATATATTCCGAGTTACATGGTAATTGAGGTGACATTCATCCCTTAAATGATAAAAGTGTATAATTTTTAAAATTATTTATTATTCTTTTTAATTATTATCTAATGAATGCCACATTATTTGATATGTATTTTTAAGATATAATCTTACGATAATTAGTATTATTTTTTTAATTAATTATAAACTATGAATTTAAAGTCAACGATGAAATCTTAATACTGAAAAATAACATAAATGAATTTTATTCATCAAAATATTATATGTACTTTTTTAATCAAGCTTGGCTCGCGAGTACGTAGACCAAGACCATCTTGTTCGTCGGGAAGTATGTCGGGAATTAATGTAGACGGGTATGATTATATTTATATTATAATACGTACTGGACGGGAGAGAACAATGGAAGGAGAAAGTAAAGGTCATCGTTGAAGCCAGCAGGTAGCACGATTATGAACGTTGTGTTGCTATTACAAAGACCGCAGATTGACTCCTTTACCCACAATTGCGGTCTGAATCTGAAACCCTTGATTGCTTTCAAAGACAAATGAAATGAATCTTAATGTGCTTTGTCTGTTTACATTAATCTCATCTTCATGCCTGCAATTTTTTTCTGCTTGCTCGAAGTTGACACTCGAGGACCCGTCTGCTGGCCGCAGTTACCGAAACCAATTCCTTACTACATATAGATGTATCAAGATTCTTGTCTTAAAATTTATTTGAGATTGAGGAGTCGCGACATAATCACTTAGAATTCTTAAATCAAAATTTAAAATATATGGATTTACAATTTATCTTACCTTTATCTTGTGTCAAGAATCCGTTATGGCATTAGAGATGAGGGCATTTGTAAACATTTTTGGCAAGTATTGAAACCATAATGTTATGAAATTCAAGCAAAAATATAAATAAAAACTAAAATAATATCACGTTTTATGCGAAAAATCTCCAAAATATTTTAAAAAAAAAACTCTTTGAAGAGAGAGTAATGGACTGCAATTAAAAAAATAAAAAACTTTTGAACTCAACTCTTGATTATTTATGTGTGCACTGTACTGATTGTTAAGTATGAACTATACACTCAACACACATAAGTTATATGAATTTATTAAACAAAGGCAATTTTGACAATGCTTTCACGTTCAAATTAATTTATGGTACAATTTTGGAGTCAATAGGTGGAGCATATGAATATTGATGGGGTCCATGAAGTTGGAGTAGTTCACAATTAAAGGTTTGACCTTGAAATTTCAATGTCGCTAGTCCCCCTGTCTGCTGATTTTTATATGTGAGCCACGTGTTAAAAAACAAGAATTTCCTTTTTATCCTAAATCATGAAACAAAAATAATATTAATAATTAGAGAAATTAAAGGAATGTGCCGACAACTTTGTGTTATATAAATCAAGAACCCCATGTGGAGTGCTTAGAAATTAAAGAGGAAGAGTCTCTTCAATAACATTTTTCAACATTTTTTCCCTTCAAATATATATATATATATATATTATAAAAAGGAAATTATGATATACATTAAAATTTATATTAAAAAATTACAAATAAAATAATAAATTTTTACAAATAATAATTGCACTTAAAAATATATTTTATGAATATTAGTATGCTTGTAATATTGCATGCATATTGTTTTAAAATAATTACTTCACATTCAAATTTTTGTATAAAATTATTCATACAATTTAATGTGATATTATTATATTATTATTTTGTATATTATATTTTTAAAATAGTAAATATATATATATATATATATATATCAAACGAATGGTAATATTAATATATTTTCACCGTTAATTTATGTAGATAAACTTATATAAAAATTTGTATTTTAGATATTATTCAAGAAAATCAGAAATCTCAAAGTAAAAGTCAAGAGATGTTTGACAAGTAACTAAAAAAAACCATTCTACACAATGAAAATTAGGTCACCAATATGCATTACTGTACATAGTGCTTCAATTTGATACCAAATTAAAAAAAAAAAAAGCTTAGACTCATGATAAAGACACCCATATATATCCTTCTCTACAAGAACAATGAAAACAAGAACACTATAGTAATTAATATCATTAAGAAATTATAATTAATATTTTGTGATTCGTATTTTTTAGTACAATTAGAAGAAGTTCAGTAGATAATTATAATTATACAGTCTTTAATTACCTTTAATAAAGGATATGTTTGCTCGTAGTTCAAAGATTCCTTTTGTCAACATACGACTAATTATGATAAATCAAAGCACTTAATTAATCACTGAGAACATCTACTAAAGCAACAAATCATCTCACTTTATTAATCCAAATTACTTTTCTAATTATGTATGTTTAGCTCTCATAATCAAGTAAATCACTCTTCATCGTCTCTTAAAAAGGTTAACTTCTTCTTCTTCATGTCCAGAGAGGTTCCCAGCCTGAGACAAGACTGTTGTCGTCCAAAAAACAGCTTGTGTCAACGAATTGTTGTTGTTGTTGTTGTTGTTGTTGCTGCTGCTGCTGCTGCTGATGCAAGACGACGGCGGGCTCTTGAGATTGGGTCATTTCCATGCAAATCAGCGCGATTAGATTGCGTTGTTGGCATTGCATGGTCACCAGCTCGGCCTGTGCCTTGGCTAACTGTGCTTGTAAATCACCGATTTGTTTCTGCAGATGACAAATCGCGCCGGCGCAGCCGTAGACTGGGTCTCGGATTCTGGCGTTTGCTTCGTAAACCATGCTGCTCACTGCATCTGCTCTTTGAGATTCCGGCAATTCCTGGAAATTTTTCAACAGCAGAAGTTAATTATACGAGTACAAATATGCATGGCTGGAATTATTTTATTGTAAATTTGCTGGATTTGTCTAGATGGAAAATGTTTTCCATGTTTTCTAAGTTCTGGATTCTACCAAAACTTGAACCCATGTGCAAGTTTACATTAATTTCTAATTTGGAAGACTACCCATTGTTTGACTTATGTAATTTACATTATTTTTCGAAACGGAAAAAAAATATTGAAGTTTTATAAAAGTTGTACGATTCTGATTGGCCATGGCCCCGGCTCTTATGAGGAGAAATGAAAAATGGTTAAGGGTCCATTTGAAGATTATTGAAAAATTAAAGAGAATTATTTGAATATTTTAAAGTTGCATGGGATCAGTTGAAAATGTCATACTCTCTTTTCATTTCTTTTGATGATACCAAGTCCATAATTTCGCCAAAAAAAGAATAGAAAAATTACCAACTGTCTAAAGTCTAATCAACGCAACCAATTGTTGAAAATAATAAAAAAAAAAATTATTCTCTTAAAATTGGTTTCAATTTTCACCTAATAACAATTAAACAAGTGTTTAATTACCTGCAAGAATTTGATGATGTTGCTAGCTCCAAAGACTCTATGAGCAATGGTGAACTTGTATGGTTCGGTCGGTGGAAAATACGGAGCTAAAACACATTTCTCGACGCATCTGCGGCGGAGGATTTTGCAAGCAGCACAAGGGCTAAGAACGATAGGCGGCGGCGGAGACGGGGGAGCTGTCAAACTTGGAGAAGATTGTGAAGGAGAAGCGAAGCTTGGGGAAGATAATTGTTGAGGAGAAGGGAAACTCGGAGAAGATTGAGGAGGAGGAGGAGAAGAGGAAAACGATGGAGAAGAAAATGGAGTAATGGTTTGCATATTTGGGATTGGGCTCGCAAGAATTTTGCCTTTGCAATCCATTTTCTCTTTGTTGAGAGAAAGCTGTAGTTGTAGTGGGAATAGTAGTAGTTAGTGAGAAAGCAAAGGCAAGGAGGAGAACGAGGAGGAGCTGCTTTAGTTGAAACAAAGCTAAAGGCAAAAGGTATATATATAGAGAAAAAGAAAAGGCAAGAATGAGATTCATTGGTGTCCAAAATTAAGCATACGTCACCAAGCCCATTATATGATATCATTAGTTCATGTATATCCATTTTATTATACATATACATATATATATATATANTTTCAGTATAAAGTAGGTTTTGGTCATGACTTATTTAACGCCAAGTACTGTTGAAGCACGTCGGCTTTGGCGGCCGGCCTCGTTGCCCACGTTGCCCTTTGTCGATGACAACAAGAAGTGAATTTAACATGAGTTGTAAATACAAATATCTTAATTTGACTCAAGAATATCCATTGAATTTGAATTTTTAATATAATAAATATGTATTTATAATTATTAATTGATTAATATAATAAAATAAATAATAAATATTAATCATACTGTTAAAAAATTTTTCAAAAATTTAAAAAATTAAATAAGAGAAAAACATAATTTTTTATTAAAATATACAGTAGTATTATAAGTATAAATTTTTATAAATTTATTTATATAAATTAATATGATACAATCATATATTGTATTTTTTTTTAAAAATAAGTGTAAATTTATTAAAAATAAAAATTAAATATATAACAATAATAATAATAATAATATAATTTTATTACGTTAATTTATATAAAAAGCAGTTAGTATTCCTATAATTATTTTAATTTGTATCGATAATTAAAAACATCCACAACAAATATATATTCTCTTATTTCTTTTTGATAATTTTATTGGAAGAACCTTCGAAATATTGCAAAGGAAATTATACAAAGTCGAGATTAACCCCAGCTATGACCTTATATCTAGTGAGATTCTCTCTCTGCCAATCAATAATAATAATAATAATAATAATGATAATTAATAATTAATTAATAACTAATTAAAAAGGGGCTTTACTATTACTAGAATCATATTGCAGGTACCAATAAGATGATTCTAAATATCATTTCAATGTCAAGTTATAATTTGGTCCCATGCATATTCCATCTGCTTCCCAAAAAAAGCCACCTGGCCCATCTTCTCCTTTGAGATAATTAGATCAAAAACGCTGTCATATTTGGGACAGCATATAATATTCTCACAACGAACATTAACAACTAAGTGCTGTTTGCCGATAATGACTTGAGTGTTAAGTGATTATTATCAGAGCAAATTTGGAAACTTTTTCAGTTTGGTCCATGTGGTGGGACATCAGTTGGGTGAAACAGCTAGGCTCGTGAGGAGCAAGAAAATGAGAGACCTTTGCATATTATTATCATTAGATCTAAAGTGTATTTAATTTTTTTTATTTTTATATTATATATTATAAATTTTATAATAATTATTTTAATTTTTACGTTTTATATTTTAAATTTTTTTATATAATTTATTTAAAATTTTTATTTCATAGTTCAAATTTTACGTTAACAGACGAAAGATATATAAGATTTATTTTAACAAAGTCTTTATTATTATATTATACGTGTAGCTAATAGCATATAGATGGAAATTATAAAGACTTTGTTGGTTTTGTATAATTGTGCAATTGCGTATACAAATTCTTAATTTCCTCGTTCCATTTCCATAAATTCTTCTGAGGAGTTAGAAAAATTGGAGTGTAGGGAAGTGGTTGGAATATAGGGTATTCTTTTTCTTTGCTTATCTTTGCTTGGTGTCTCAGTTAGCTCTTCGTTGTCACCATCAACTATATACCAAGAAAACAAGTCTGTGTTACGATGTTCGTATAATTTGATTAAGTTTAATAGTTACTTAATTAATGTGATATTAACAAATAAGTACTTAAATTTTAACCAAATAACAAAGCAAATTCATTTTATTTATTTTTATTAAATTTTTTTTAACAAAATAACAAAACAAATTCACTTTATTTATTTTTACTAAAAATAAATTAAATTCTTAACGTTAATATTCCTAGGAGTATAGACAATTTTTTTTTATGCGAAAAAGAAGATAAATATCTAAAATTTAGGTTTTATTTAAAATATAATGCAAAATTTTATTTATGTTTAATGTATTCTTTTGTTTTTTTTGTTATTTTACAAATCTTAAAAATTTATCCGTAATTTTCTCTTTAATTAATATAACATCAAAATCAACTTAATTTAAATAATACTAATTGTTGATTAGTTGGTTAGTCGGTTTTCATTTAGTTTAGTTAACAAGACTTCCATGCAATTAACAAGTTTCTTCATAACAAGGCAAGTAGTCATTGCCATTTCAATCATAGCTTGGTTTAACAATTAAGTACATATGATGCCAACCAAGAAGACTCTACTTCTTCAATCAATCAATAATAATAATAATAATAATAATAATAATAATAATAATTTTTAACCTTTCACTAAATTCAACAGGCTAGCTACCATGGCTTCCAAATGTCAAGGTACAATACGAATTCTTCAAAACTTAGAAGGTTCTCTTTGTCATGTCATAGTTAAATTAGTCATTTGCGCGTGGACCTAAACTCAAAACTTTCAAGAAATTAATAATCAATTTATTGATTAATTAATCTAGTTGAGAATTTAAGGAACTACAAAGTGGGTTTCTTTTGTTTACTCTCAAATTCTATTATTAACAAATAATAATTGAAAATTTATTCATAATCTAATGACTAATGACATCCCCTTTCATATTAAAAGAAATTAAATAAACATCAAAATGCATGTCCCCATAAATCTAACACAAGTCTACACCACACCCATTGTTTAACTTAATAATACTTCCTTTCAACAAAAGTCAGCCAAAAGTAATTAACAGCAAATTAGAAGATTCACGAGCCGGTTGTTAACTCCTAAAGTATTTAAACAAGTTTTTAAAATATAATTCTAATTAAATTTAATATTAAATTAAAAAATAAATAATAGTGTAAAATTTAAAATATAATTTTAAATATTTTAATCAATTATCTAAATCGATTATCTCAAAACTAACGTTGATTAACTTAACTATTTAATAATTTTATATATTCATCCACTAAAAATATTAAATGCTTACAACATGCAAGCGTTAATAATTTTATTTTAGAATTTGTATTCTCCATTTTAGACCATTGAATAATAATGATATGCTGCCTATTAATTATACAACATGCCTTATTTCTAGAGACAAAAAGTTTTTGCGATGCATGAGAAGATCTTGTGTATTTGGAATGATTTTTTTTTTCCTTCAACTAACATTTTAAATCCCTTATTAATTAAATTAGCACAAAAAGTACGACTAAATTGCATTAAAAATCAGGCGAAATTTCAGACGCCGGTGGTACATTGACCCATTAAATACCAATTTCAACATCATGCGTGCCATATGCCTATGACTTAACAAGATTATTAGATGACTAAGGACATTCCAATTCTCTTCTTTAATTCATATAATTAATAAAATAGCCTACCTTAGTTAATGCGTGCGGCACACGTGTAACACCGTTCTCAAAAAAAATTATTAAAATTAAAAATTTTATTAATGATAATTTTAATTATTATAAGAGTAATATTGAACTTTTTAAATTATGTCCCTTTTTTATCATCAATAATAATATAACTTCTATTAATTGGATAATGAAACGGGCTAATTAATCAATTATTAAAACTATAAATTTTATCATTTAATTAATAAAAATATGTAATTTTAAGCCAAATGGATGTATGCACTCAAGGTGTTTTCTAGACAAATACAAAATATGATAAGTACACTTTTGTGAAGTGCTTTCGAGGTTTATTGCTTTGCAAATAGTAACTTCCATCCGAAAAGCACTTTCAAAAAACACTTTTGGTCATTTCGATTTTCAAGTCATTTGCCTTAAAAAGGAATTATTTGTTAGATTAAACCCAGACATGTTGCTGCATATTAACTGGCTCCAATTAATTTTACACTAATGCTGCAGAATCTTAACCTAATTTATTATAAGGTCCACGCGTCTGTTTGCTTGGTTGGACTTATCCTTTTGTTGCTGGCTTTCTCACACGGTTTCTTTTCCTTTAACCCACCAAAACAAATTTGAAATAAACAAAAATTAAAATCTATTTCAAATAACCTTTTTGAAAAAAGTGATACAAAAATGAGAGACACCTACCTAAAAATTGAATCTTCAAATTTTTGTATCATGAATGGATACATTGTGTTTGTAAAGTTGGTGCCTATTTGCAACAATTTTTCGATTAAACACGAGGAAATATGAAAATTTAGATAAATTAAATTTAAATTTTTATTAAATTCCTTTTTTCTTTATAAAATATTCTTGGCATTTTTTTATTTTTTGTATAAATTTTTGGTTAAGTACCTGAATTTCTTTATAATTGATGCAGTGTTTGATTGTTGTGTGTGTGCATATAATTTTTTTCTTTTTCTAAGTCTTTGCCAGACAAAATGTGAATGGTAGGAACTATTTGGCATGTCATAGCAAGGTTAGGCTGGCTGCCACTTCTGGCTTCGCTAAATTCTTTGAGGGTCAAGAACCAACTTGTAAGGTCGAGGATGACATTAACCATTACATTTTTGTATTTCTTTCATACTAGAGATTTCTAGTTTTCTAGGCTTATCTACTTTTAAAATTACTTTTTTATTTTTGTTAATTATTTAAGAAGATTTTGCTTGAAAAACAATATTATGTAACACCAATTATTAAAGAATAAAGAATCTTGTTGCTTAAATCAATTATTAAACATGAATTATGTTTGAGTAGAAAAAGGGCATGAGAATTTCATGCATTTAGGGTTAACCAATGACATTTGACATCTAATTTTTGGTTAATATTTTTCGTTAACAAAAAATTTCGGATTAATATTTTTTAAAAAAATTGAAATAAATAAACTAATTTAAAATGAGCGAATTTAAAATTAGATATTTTAACATTGTGGGTTTATTTTAATTGGTTAGAAAATTGGTGCACTGTTAGTCTACATATCATGACATGAAGGAATTAAAAGATTTGAAATGGGATATGAAGGATGAGTAGGTGACACATGGTAGAGCATTTTAGAGACATGAAGATATTTAATTATAAATAATACAATCCTTTTAGAAAAGGGGTTTTAAGTGATGACTTTTGGCAACTATTTTTTTTTTTTTTTAAATAAGGGTCTCCATGTTGTTTGACAACTTCTAGATTCTCCCCTCAGTAGATTTATCAAGTGCAACATTCTTGCTTGACCTTTGTGTGTCTCAAATGTTAACTAAATTTTGAGGCATATATTGAATCCTCGAAGGGACAAAAAGTGTAATATAAAGTTGTATAATCACTTTAATACACAAAAATTTTTTGCTCGAATTTCAAATTATATATTATTATTAAACTTTAAAATCTTATGAATAAAAAAAAATTCGTATGATATTAATATCATGTATTAATAATTCTGAAAGAGTTATTCGATCTTTTATTTTTTTTATTAAATTTAAAATTATACAATATGATTAAAAAAATTAAAACAATATAATGCACTTTTTTTTTCTTTTTTTCCATATAGAATTAGTTGAATTTATGGTTTTTGGTGTCGAATTGTTGCTATCCTACGTTGGTGTTTGGCTAAAATGGCAATCTTTTTGTTGAGTTGACCAAAGAATCGAGCGTAGGAAAGGTCAATTTTCCAATTTGAAGTGTACGAAATTTTCAATGACTTGGAAAATAAAATCATCAATCTTCCACAATTTATGAATAATTATTGGCGTAAACATAACCAAATTGAAGAACAAATTAATAAATATCTAGCATTCATTAAGCAATACATCTATCGTGCAACCTCTATCTCTAATAATTATCCATACATGAACTTTGTTTTTAGCTTTTTGAAAAGGCAGGGCGGGGGGGGTGAAGAAGTTCTATCTTTCAAAATCACTTCAAGAGCAAAAGTTGATGATGTGGTGCAATTGAATCTGCTTTTTAGAAGATTTAAAAGTGATTCTTGTCTGTAGGTGCTTTTTATTTCACCCTACGAATCTCAACTTCTGTGGGGTTCATCATGTGTTCATTCAAAAGTACTTTTGTGCTGTAGTTCCAACCACAAAATTCATTTCAGCTTTTCTGTGAGACAGGAAACTAACGACCTTACTTGTGTCTCAGCTCAAATTAATGAGCCCGAATTTTGCATTAAATGAGCCGACGCAGAAATTTCAGGCTCAAGTTTACTCTTGGGCTCAGATTGGGGTCCAACCCGAATCATACAATAGATATCGCAGAAGAGTGATTCTAGATGGACCCAAAAAATGCCTGAAAACACCCATTTTTGGTGAAGGGGTGTAATTAGACTACAAGTCACGTGCTTTAGCATCACCAGGTGTAATAAACGTGCTCTTTGTCGTTTAAAAAGTATTGGAATAATATGAATATCATCTGGATCCCTCAGTTTTAGATGCTAGTAGCACTGTAAATGACGACGTTACCCTTATAGTATTGAATTGAATCCTGACCGCAACAATTTATGTTGTGTATGTATTTCAGTCATTTCAGTTAGGAGGGACAATTTGACGGTTATGATTATTGTGTTATATTTTTATTATGTTAAAAAAATTAATTCAAATTTGATTCACTTAACAATAATATTATAAAGTAAAATTTTATTTAGATACGATTATTAATAATTAAACGAATTGTAATCTTATTATTTATTAATATTTTTTTATATTTAAATATATTTTTATAACATTATAGGGACTGAGATGTAATTATTCCAAAATGAGTATCAGTTTGTGTAATTTTGCAACAAAATTCCTCTCCTTGTTCCCGCAACAGCCGCTTGAATCGCTGCAATAATAACCCCATAATTGGTCAAATTTTAAAATTATGATTTCCCTCTCTCCCTTAATGTGAATAAATTCTCTCTGTTTTTCAAAATGAATTGAGAAGCGAAACATTTTTCCAGAGTAGAAGAACCTTCAATAGGAGATATTAGATTTGTCGTCCAAAAACCTTTCGCAAGGACACCAATTCTCAAGTATTTATGATTCCAAGTTCCCGTTTGTTTTCATATATATATATATATATATTTGTTTTCTGAAGCAAATTTTTGTTGCCAATACGCTTTTACTTTCTGGGTTCTAAGTTTTCAGTGTGTTCATAATTTCAATCATTAATCATAACTTGAATTTGGCAGAGTTTTCAGGGAACAGAGAGAAGCTTGATGATCAATACCTGCAGAATGCAGCAGATATAACTTCAAAAAACAAAGAATATGATTCCCAAAGTGATTATCGCAATAGTTTAGCTTGAGCAGTGCCTTTTTCACGACTCCGGCTTTGTTTTCATAAACCTGGATAGCAAGAAATTTGCATCGATTCATTTTTATGTGTGCTGCTGATTTAGAATTTACAGTTATAAATGTTTCTGTGAATGCTTAGAGTTCTGAAGCCTGAAGAGTTGTTTACGAAGGTGAATTTTCGACCTTCTAATCCTTTGGAACAAGAAAGAACAAGCAGCATTTGTCATGATAATTCGCGCAAAAGTTTAGCTTGGGATAGCTCTTTTTTCACTAGTACAGGTATGCTTTGGGCTCAAGGAATAATCATAACAAGATGATTCTTTAATGTTAACATGTATTTTTATATTTAGGAGTTCTGGATCCTGAAGATTGTCTACGGTATAGTAAATAAAGGTTTTAAGGAATCTGGAAGACATTTACTTCCTGGTTCTGGAAAAAAATTTTGGAGGCCTGTTGAATCAAATTCCGATGACGAATGATGGTTTCTCTCAAGCAAGCCCTGAGATTGATTTGTTTGATGATCTAATTAAAAGCAGCATCCTTTCCCAGCTCAAGTAAAACATCCAATGCCACAAACTCCAAGTTCCAAAATGGGAAGAGGAAATTGCTTGCAAAGTAGGCACTGTCGAGCATAAAGAGTTCAAATTTTACATATTTTACTTTTATTTTATGCATCTTTCCTTGGCATATATTTTCTGCTTGGTTTCATTTGCTTGCTAGTTCTGCTACTTCATTTCAGCTTCGAAAAAATCGGATACTCCCTCTCGAGTGAAGGTAAGTTCTCAACATAGCAGGTATTCATTCTGTATCTTATGATCCTTTGCTTCATGAAGTACATACCAAATTTTAGATGAAATCTATGCCATCTTCCAAGGAGCAAACTCTTCACAAAAATGGATCAGAAAGGATTGAAAAATCGACTTCTCTTCCTCCTCAGGTACAGGTATGTATCAATTAATTATAGTGAAGTGCATAAAAAAATATTAGATTGAAATCGCATTGTTTACATGTTCTTGAATCAAGCATGTTGCAAAGATAGAAATGATATCTTTGCAGCTGACAGAGAGAATGTGGAACTTGTGTATTCTGTTCAAACTAATGTAATTACAATGAACATGTTCAATTTATATATTACAAGATAACAATGTTACCCTAGAGCTATAAAGGGTAAAAGCTTTATAGAAGCCATGATGTTACAGCTGCTCATTTTTGTACACTTTTGTCTTGGCTCTCAGCTGCTGTGT
Source organism: Swietenia macrophylla (assembly GCA_032401905.1). Lineage (NCBI taxonomy): Eukaryota > Viridiplantae > Streptophyta > Magnoliopsida > Sapindales > Meliaceae > Swietenia > Swietenia macrophylla. The sequence continues at coordinate 5,513,313 of CP135571.1, forward strand.
ATGCATCTGCTGCCGGTAATCACCTACTCAGATTTTTGGACCTGCATTGCGGCCTTGCATAGCTCTTGCTCTGCAGAATTCTGCTCAGCACACAAACACCACCTTGTCCTAGCTGGCTTAACATGCTAGAAGAGGAAATTGCAATCATTTCTCTCAAGCCACCAAAGGTACAAGGTCGAGTTAATTCTACTTCGACATTGCTCAGCAAAAGAGCCCCTTTGGGTCCAAAACACACCAGAATGGAAAATAAAGCTATCCAGCCCAGCTAAAGTTTGTCTTCGTTGGTTTTGGATTGGTATTTTTGTCGAACTTTATGACTATTAAAGGGCAGCATATGAATAGAGCAGCGCGACCTTGTCTAGCAGACTCAAGTATTCTTATGGCTAATTCTACCGCATTCTCTAAATCACCTTCTTCAGGTTCACACACTTCTGCTCCATCTGATTTTTCCGGGAGATATCCTCTCAGTTCCAGTCTAGCTGCTTCTGGTTCTCCCTCTCTGAGAGTAAATTATAGTCTACCTTCTTATTTATTGTCCTCGCTCAAGTCCTTCTGCATGTCACCCGCTAGCTCCATAGACATGATAAGGTCCTCAGAATCACTTGTTTCCATCAGTCAAATGTCTTTCAATACTACAGAAAATGTGGATACTACTCCTTGCAGAGAGATTTCTTTTAACTGTGTTGCTTCTCAGGTATCGCATTCCGTGACCCATCTCTCAGATCCACACCGTTCAAGTCATGATGAAAGTCTATAAGAACACTAAGGGGAGCAGTTCTGTTCCAATAATCGGTATATTTTCTTCTGTTAATGACTTTATCTCCCTAATTCTTCTACTTGTATGGATATTCCTTTTAATAATTCTAAGGAATTAACACCAAATGGTCATTTGAGGTTTCACCCTGGTGCAAATGGCAATTCTAAAACTGGGAGAGTTGCTGGCAACAACAATGGAGCTGCAAATATAACAATACTTAGCAAGATTGAGCCGATTGGGAATATGAAGTTTCGTTCTGAAAAAAACATGGCATTTTGTCCTTCAGGCGTCAGGTCATCTGATCATGCTCTGTTGAAAGAAGACAAGGGAACCCAAGGGTGCCAGGAGAGCCTACGGTGGCCAAGAAGTAAAAAGGATGCAGACCACACCAGTCCAAAAAATTTCTGCAGATTCTTAATGATGATGACGAGGAAAACTTGTGCAGGCAGCTTCCATAACCAAGTTGATGGTTTAACCAAACATGCGGAAGCCACTGATTTCATTAGGATTTGTAACAAAGCTGAAAGCAGAGTGTCCTTCCTATTTCCAGTTTCGCACCAATAAATCTGAAACATTGTTCATTAGTGTCTTTTATCTACCTCAGCCACTTGGATAGACGGGAGAATTTTTAGAACGCCTTGTTCACTAAAATTCTCTTTCAACTTCCTTCAATGTGAGATTATACAGAGTGTACAAGGCTTCTTGCCTGTGGGAGACCGACTAAACAAACAGAAGTGTTGGTTGTTTGATTGTGCTGGCAAAACCAACAATAGAACTGTTGGCATCAAAGGTTTGACGCTTCACTTTCAGGATGGCGCTAGCCAGAGCTCAAAGATACACAGATTGTAGAAAATGTTTGGTGATACAAAGATTACTGAAAGTTTTGCCTGATTTTGCTTTCAAGAAAAAGAAACAGTCCTTTTATACTTGGGAACAGCGAATATGCAAGGTAATTAAATTCAGGTGCTTGATCTTCATAGGACAATGCTGAAACACAGTTTTTGTATGAATTTGACCGGATTGGGTAGAAAGAATGGGTAATATAATCAAAGAAGGGAAATTATTTGGATTGAGAAGTCTCAGGCTACCATCCGAATGCGGGTCTTATTTGAAACAGTAGAACAGGCAGACAGTCGGGGGATTATCATATGGTTTCCTATTTACATTTTTCTGAAGCAATAAACTCTAGATTCCGTTTATATGAGAACCTTTCTTTCATTTCAAGGTCAGCACCCGGCAAACTAAATATCTGCATTCAATGGCATTACCCCAGACTGACCATTTACATCACAGCTATGAAAGGTGCTCCATAAACAACTTTCTTTTGGATATAAGAATTTCAACTTCGCCAGCAACATGTTAAAAGAATTTTGCACCTAACCTCATTCTCAGAAATGCCTCACTGAACAAAAATTCATACAGCGCTAAATTAAACTTTTGTTTTTCTTAAAAACACAGATGCAGGCATTGATTTGACAAATATAATCCGAGTAACAAAATTCTCTACAGAAAAACACCAATAATTATCAAAATTAAGTAGGACATTAAGCAGTTCAATGAAAGAAAGGCTTGTACGCCTATGACCTAGGCTTCTCCTTCTTCTCTTTGAACAGAGCCAGCAAAGAGACACCAGATACTTTCACAACCTTGAATCTAACACCAGGAATATCTCCCACGGCGTGTCCCTTCCGTCCGAAACCTGCAATCAACACTTCATCCTGCACCAACCACACATCAGGCACTCATTTAAGTCCAGCATATGAAAGAAAGTCTGTTTTTATTTTTTATTTTTATAGAATTCAAATATAATTATAGATCACAAAGACACAATCTCTTTCCACTTCAAGAGAGAGAAAGATGATATTGGAGATGGAAAAACAAAATTTAAAAGGAAATATAGTAACTTAGTATACGCAGACTTACATTCTCCTCAATATAGTTCAAACAACCGTCATTGGGTACAAAAGCAGCAATTTTCTTCCCATTTTTGATCAATTGAACACGAGCACACTTTCTGATAGCAGAGTTAGGTTGCTTAGCCTCAATACCACTGCATAAGTCACATTAGAATAAGTCAGGTTCTAATTAAAAGTAAATCTTATCAGTAAAATCAACATTTTATGAATCAATGAAGAGAGTAAATTAGTCTCACATTTTCTCTAGAACAATGCCTTTTGCATGAGATGACCCAGCAAATGGCTTTTTCCATTCATTCCCAAGATTGGACTTCTTATATGCCTTGTCAGCCCACCTCTGATTCCTCCGGTGGGTCTTCAGTTTACGAGCAGCTCCCATTCCACGTGTCTTCCTGCACAATAATCATATTTGTTAAATCATTGCACGTTTCTCCAGAAAATCTAAATTTTCAATTAAAAAGATAAAGAATTCTCTTCACAACATAACAGAATGCAGAAGCAATACTTAGTAATTAGCAAAAACTAGATGATGCTCAATGCATCAAATGGTAAGCTAAACTATCAATCAAGTGTGGTATGCTGACTAATCATCCTAACAAATGGCCACATATGCGACAGCGTTTAACCCTGAAAACCTTAAAATATACCAATATATAATACGTGGCACAGACAAGAATCCAACACAACAAACTCAGAACTATCATTGATGAACAATATTTCTTGTTTCTAAACAGCTAACAGTAATAACAATACAGGAGTAAAAAGAGAGAGAAACTACACCGCTTTAGATGTGTTTTTTAAGCCTAGCTCGTTTGAATAATAAAGTATAAAGTTGCAGCTGGATATTAACCAAAAATAGAATGCTCAAGTTAAAAAACCTAAGCAAATTAACTCGTGATAGCCACTGATGAAGAACAATTGCTGTTTCTTTACCGCTAGTAATAACAGCATCAAACCGCCAGACATATACATCTCTAATCAAAATTTAACTTCCAAATCTCTAATTCTTACAATTTAAGGTTAAACTCAGCAGCTGAAAATCTAATCTATTTTATGAGCAAAGTTCACAAATTTACTTCATCAATTTAATGCATAAACTTTTCTTCCTCCATAGCCAACAATTTTCATATATTTCCATTTCACTCTCCAGAAACTTAGCATATTCATTTACTCTTCTCTGAAAGTTAGGAGACACATTTTTCCCGGCAACAAAACAGAGGGCACAGCAGAAACCAGAAAGGAAAACCCCTAAATGTAAACAAAGGAAGTCGAAATTCAACCACAAACAAACATAAAAGCAAAACACAATAATAAAGAATCCAGAAATAAAAAATACAAAAGAATAATAATAAAGTAAAGATTAGATAACACTAACCCCATTTTGACAGAAAGGAGAGGTTGCTGCAAGAGACTAGGAGTTGCACGTAGAGAGAAAGACGACGACGACGACGAAAACCTAAACCAAGCGTGAACTGCCTTTTATGCACGATGCAAGACCAGGAGTATTTATTTGTTGTTCGTCGGATTTTGGGGTTAGTTTACTTGACGAAATTAGTGTCGGCTTTTTATTAATATTACGCGTGTGCCACTTCAGTTGGTGAAGGTCAACATATTTTATTTTGGGTTTTTATTATGGTTCCGGTTTTCTCATTGATAATATCCGACTATAAAACGTATTAAAAATTTTCAAATTTCACCTTACTAATCACAAAATATGTTAAAATATTTGCCAAATATTTTTAATTCTCCTTCAAATTTACTTTCAAAATCAACACCACAACATATTTAGAGATGATGATGTACCGTATTCGTGTTAAATAAAAATAATTTTAAATTAAATATATAATAATTATTATTATTATAATTTTTTAAATATATTATTAATTAATATTATCTTAAATATTTTTAAAATATAAAATAAAATTAATATAGAATATAAACAAATTTTTATGTCAAAAAAACTCTACTAGTCGCCGCGTTACTAGTTCAATAAACGAATCCGCAAATTTAATCCACAAAATTTTAAAATTTTGTGTCGATCCGATCACCAAACCCGCAAATTTAACCCATAAATGATGTCGGATCGTCACGAAAATCACCGTGCCATACAAGAAAAGCCATAAACGCGTCGTTTGCTCATCCAAAAGATGAGATATAATAACATCAGGAACCAATCTCGACGATATTTCTCGACGTCATTCTCTAATTTCCACCAACTGATTATGGCAAAGCCAAAGCCCCCCACGACACAAAATTTGGCAATCTTCCCACGTACTGAAATAGTGAAGAAATTCATGATCGTCCAGCTATTTATAAAATAACTTGGTCGTTGTTTGTAATTTCTTTTAAGTAGCGTTTAAAATCAGAAAATTAAACGTAAGATTCTGATAATTAATCGTAGAATTCTGATGTGATTGCGAACACAAACAAAATTTGTAAACTAAGAATGAAGAAGCAGATCCTCCATTTCATTTACACCAAAATAACAAGACAATTATCTCGTAAACAAACCCATCTGTTCAACACGAGATTTCATTATCCAACTAGAACATAAATTGCATATATAATCCCTGGTATGTAACCCAGAATTGTCAGCAACAAATCTATCCAGAACTCCACCTGCAATTCAAAAGTCATGCTTATTATCATAATATCATAGCAAAAATCAACAGGATGAAGAAGGAAAATGCAACGTTTTCAAAGTTATATAAAAAGAATCAAAATAAACAAATAAAAAAAAAAAAGAGGCTTTACCCCACAGCCATAACGTAGGAAGACTCCAACAGGGGGAATCAGGATGGCCAGAATAACTTCGAGGAAAGTCTCTGAACCCATCGAGAGAAGAAGAAGAAGCCAGTATGATATTTGATGATAGTAGAAAGAGCTAAATTAAGCAGTTTTTTAAGCTATAAAAGATACGAGGACTGCAACAGAACATTACTATTCTGCGTATCAGCGTATGTGTCGCGGTCACAGTGATTTAGGCATCCACGTGGGTGAGTTTATGACACGTGTGGGGCTGTACCTATTTTGCTGTTGTTTTGTTTGACTTGTGTGAACGAGAAAGCATTTGATCCAGAAAAACCATTCATACTTGGCTGCCATTGGGCTTCTTTGTCAGATTTGTTAAGTGTTAACCAATTGATCTACGGTCCTGATTAAATACATTAGCAAATGCTTGAAAGCTAGTAGCATAAGAAAACACAAGCTTGAAGAAAAAGAAAAATGGAATTTTATCAGAGATCTGTTTAACTGTTCTCATTTAAGGCTTTGTTTGGATTGCAGTGCTTACTTTGAAAATGAAACTCATTTATTAGGAAGCATTTGTTTTATTTATTTGCTGAATTAAGGAAGAGCATCCATATGTCAGAAGTACAATATGAAGTGAAAGGATAACAACTTTGTTATTGAAGGAGCAAATTTTACTCTTAGCAGTTCGCTCAAGAAACACTAACAAGCTATTTGATCGAAAGAACAATCAATCAACCAAAATCGGGGTTCCAATGGTGCTAAGCATACAAGGACGCAAGAAGCAAAACCGTCCACAAAATACATAGGTTAGGCGCTTGAAGGCCTACTGATCATCAAGGCTGATAAACATTGGGAAGTCGAAGGCCAACACTTGCCGCAGATTTCCCCAGTCTGCTTTTCATTTCGTCCGATCTATCCACGGCAATGTTGTAAGAGAACAATAAGTCCTGCAATCATCAAAGTATTATTACAAGATACAATGATTTAGTTCTTTGCAACATAAGATGTTCCATTAACAAAATTAACCATTGAGTAAGAAAAAAGAACTTACTGCTAGCAGACCAAAATGAGAAACAAAATAGGCAGATATGGTTATTTGTTGTTCAATTGGTTAGTGTTTTAATCCCGCTCAATCAGAATGGGAGAGGGGGTTTGGTTTCCATTAATATAATACTTAAAAGAAAAAAAGGGGGAAAGAAAAAAGCTAAATATCAACCATCAAGATAATACTACCTATCAGCGGAACTTGCTATTTTGATGCAATTGAGCTACCGTAAAACATTCCTCTAGCATAGTATAAGCGGAATTTAGTTTGTGGACATTCAACTAGTCAAAGCTTAATAGAATGATTTGATGAATACTATATAGAATGATTTGATGAATACTATAAGAAACTCTGGGTAAAATATATTGGTCCATAATAGTATGAGACAGGCAACATCGGTTGGGAGATCATACGAAACAAATTTAAGGGTAACGTTTGATTAGCCTTTATGATGGAAAGAAGAAAATAAAAATAAAATACAAAAGGAGAAATCAAAGAGAACCATGCCTTGTGATGGTGCACACTGTTAAGAAGAAAAGTATAATCATCGGCAAGCTTGATCTTCTGTTGTATAGGAGAAGGATCGGACAGTTTGCAGTTCTTCTGAAACTCTTGTGTTACATATTCCCTGAAATGCATCTTGTAGTCTTCCTTGCCAATGTGGCTCTTGATAGCTTTCAGAAGGTGGCGATACACCTTAGCAGCTTGCATAATTTCAGAACTCATTTTCAAGGATTCACCCCCTCTATCACTATATTCTTTTCTTCTTATTGCCCCTGCATCAGAATTGTATTTAATACACAAACAAAAAAGATTATCATGGACACATACAATGAACACTTTAAAATAGCTATGAATTTTCATAAACGAAATGTCCAATTCACATCAAGAATTAGGCCTATCATGGTAACTAAAAATAAGGACTGATTCTGAATTTTACTAACTCGCTTGCAAAAGGACCAATACCTAATACAAATGATAACTTAAAATGAAGGTTTGGATCTATTATAACATAAGCAGTGGGCATCTTTTCCCTATAAGGCATTTAATCAAACACCTTGCAGTAGTATGGAATTTTTTACTCAACAACCATTCATCTGCGGAATTCTAATCCATGATACAGATAAACAATCGTCAATGCTCAAGTAAAATTTGAAACGAACATGCTTTAAACTAACAAATTGTAGAACTAAAACAAACCCGATTTTTTTGTTTAGACAAGTTGTTCGTTGATGGTAAGTTAACAATGAATTCCAATCTAAACTAATCAAGATAAATATATCAAGAGAAGCCCATGTAATTGAAGAGGAAATGAAAATTATATGCTATCACAATCTTGATTTAAGGAACCAATTGAGCTAGTAAGAAAAAGCGAGAGAGCAAGTGCACCTGTGGAATATGTGGGGAGAGGCCCAACCAGCAAGAAGGGAGCAAAGAGAACGGAGGCCGAAGGTTCCCCGTAAAATTGAAGTTTTATCATTTAGGTCCCTACATGTTTACTTTTTATTAAATAAATATATTTTTTTTTATCATTTTTATTAAATAAGTTCTCATTATTTGTTTTCTTAGTTGAATATCATAATTAAGGGATCAAATAAAATGCAAAACCAATAAAAAAAAAAACTAACCCTTCGTCTCAAACCTAGGTTCAATGTAATTTTATAAATTTAAATTTTATTTAAAATTAAAATGTTGCAACTTAAAATTACGATATATATAAATAAAATAAAATTATTAACTGTTAAATATAAATAAAAATTAAATATATAATCTACTAAAAATTAATATTCACTTAAACACTCGTACTACCTTGAAATTGTAATATTCTCAAACAAATTCTTAATATAGATAATCTTAAGTTTATTGTTCATAATATAACTCAAAATTTCACATGATATAATTAAATAAGTGACACTAATTATATTAACTTATAATTTTTCTTCATTAATTTTTTTAAAAAATTTAATATATGATTTTAAAAGAATTAAATAAATTTTTTCATATTTAATTTTTCAAATAATAGTTATTTTCGGAATCGATATGACATTAATATGACATTTTAGAATTAAAAAAATATATATATGATCATAAAATAAGATATATTAAATGTAAAATTTATTTCTAACGAAAATTAATATATGTTCTTACGTTTTAATAATATGAATTATTAAAGAGAGAGGATATCATAAATTATGAGGTGTAAAATTGTAAAATTAACGATAAGTACCGGGGTGGGGGGTCCATCTATTGTTTGCAAACGAAAACTAGTCAAAACGACCAGAGCCGTCTCGTTTTTCTCAGGTGAAAGCCATTCATTTTCCTCTTTCTTTATTCTTGAAACAAACAGATCTCTGTCTGCCTGAGCATGTCGCGCGAAAGACCAAAACGCGCCGTTTTGCCTCCGGCTCAGGAGGTACGTACAATCTCTGATTTTTTATTTTTTATGTAAAGATTTGATTAAAATTAAATATGTGTATTGAATGAATAAGTTGAAAATCAAAATGTTGTTTAATTCGATGGCTAAGGCGGATTTGAATTGGTTTATCATTGTATGTTTGTTGTGTTGATTGCAGAATATTGATAAATTGGAGAAAGTTGTGAATGAGGGAAACTGTTATGGAGCTCAACAAATGTTCAAGTCTATTAGTGCACGGTATGAGCGCTGTTGTTCTTGATTCGTTCATGTAATTTTCTATGGAAAATACTGACTTCAAAAAGAACAATACAAATGTTCTTGTGTGTTGACACAGATATGTTTCTGCTCAGAGATATACTGAAGCATTGGATGTACTTCATGCCGGTGCATGCCTCCAGTTGAAAAACAACCAGGTTTCTCTCTTTCTTGCTGTTTTCTTTTTGCTGTGAGGTCTGTGTGAATTTAATGTTTTAGGAACATGATTAACGCATGCTGAAAATACCGAAACTTTGTGTTGAAGGAATATAATTTTAAGTTCTTAATTTTTTTCTGTTTTCTTTGGATTGGTTTAACTGATGTGGATATGAAATATTTTCAGGTTACATGTGGAGCAGAGCTTGCTGTGTTGTTCGTGGAGACACTTGTTAAAGGGAAAATTCCTTATGATGATGAAACCCTAGGTAAGTTCCTACCTTGTGATATAACTTTCAATGTTTGGACTGACAATTGGATCAGATCTTGGTCAATTTTAATGTTGTGATGCGATAGTTAATGTTTATTACGATCCATTTTTCGGTTATGTTAACCGAAACATGAGTAATCCTACGCATATATGAATAAATTTGTGGATTTATATGATTTTTAGATGATATGGTCAATGAGCTATTTATTCTTGTGGCCATGGCTGTTGGGTTTAAATGTACCTGATTCTCTGTTGTCTTCACGATTATAACAAAATATCTATGTTAGATCGTGTCAGAAAAATCTATGAGTTGTTTCCCCGGATTCCTGTGCCACATAACTTGGGGGATGATGATGACTTGCACGAACTTACCGAAGTCCTTGGTGCTGCAAAAATGCATGTAGAAGGTTGCTCATCATTCTTAAAGGCTGCTATTAAGTGAGATATCATGTCCTTACTATATTGGTTGATGTTGTGATTACTTAAATATGTGACATTACTAGCCCTTTGTTTTTTTTTTTTTTGGTTTTGAAAGTCTTAGTTTAGGTTGGAGCACTCTGAATCCACGACAAGAATTTTGTTCTTAGAAAATAGTTGTAGTATTATCTATAAGATGTGTCCAGAAGTCAGATGCCTTTATAGCATGCTTTTTAAGATGAGGCTATACTTGATTTCATTCTGATATTTCCTTTTTGCCTCACCATATTTGGTCACCAATTCTGTAATTGAAGGGTGAATCCTATTGTTGTCGCTTGAAAACAGTATGACACTGCATTATAAGCAAGCATGGGATGTTGATGTGTAATCTAAATAATGTAATCATTCATGACCTTAACCTTTCAGTGCAGTGTGGGGTTTCATAGTAACATTTTGACATTACATGCATTGATGATGGATTATTTAGCTCAGAAGATTTTTGGTTTGCACCCATTTTACGTTATGCCCTTAGTGACAAGACTATGGAATAGAGATAAAAGTAGAAGGAAAGGCCGTAGGAAGAGTAGAGAGGGGAGAAAATTGTACAGAAATGTTGTTTTGGAGAAAGAAGAGGAGGATGAAGTTGAATTGTAGTGGATGTATCCATGCTTTTTGTGTAAGTGGAAATGAATTTGTTTGGGAAAAGGAGAGAATGAGTTTAGATGCTTTTGAGAAAGGGAGAGAGAGAGGAAATGAATTATATAATGGGTTGGGTGTGTTTTCTTTCTGTTTGTTGTTTTAACTGGCATGAAATGTCCGACTTTCTATAATTCTTTTTTTTTAATCAGGTGGTCGGCAGAGTTTGGAGCTTCTAGAGCTGGATCTCCAGAACTTCATGTTATGATGGCTGAATATATATATTCAGAATCCCCAGAGCTGGTAGGTTTGACAGGAAAGAAAATCCTACCTTGCGCTTTAAGTTTTCTTACAAGGGCATGCAGTTATTAACTACCAAAAATTCAGTTCTGCAAACTGTTTCTCAATCCTCGATAATGCGAAAGGAAATATAAAAAGGAACTTACTTTTCTGATGCTCATTTTGTTGATGTGTACTCAAATTAGCAATATATATATATATATATATATATATATGTATATGTATATAGAGTATAATGTGGATTGCAATGGTCCGTTATACAATGTGTCTCGAATTGGAACTTATATTTTGTTGGCATTGTGAACTTTAACATAGTGCTTTTTTGCAGGACATGGCTAGAGTGTCATATCATTTTGTCAGAGGAAATAGCCCAGAAAAGTTTGCATCTACGTTAATCAATTTTATGGGCAAGGTTATCTTGTTTAATGATCTTGCACTTACAACACATAAACTCATTTTTCTTTTTAATCAAATGATAAAGAGGCAACAAGGTGGACAAGTTCAAGCCATCACTAAATCAAAATCCATATTAGACTCTCTCTGTGTGTGTATCATGTAATTTACAGTTTGCATTTCAATTTTAACGCAATTTTATACAACTATAAAGATCCATTTAAGATTACTAGTTTTATGTGTTTTGAGTATTATAATAGGAGAAATTTGATATCTACACTTTGTTGCCTTTTAGTTTTGAAATTCTAATTAGTTTTTGAGATTTTTATGCTTTTATTAACAATGAATTTTGAATTATTCAAGATATTATGCTGAAACTAATTAACCTTTAAGTTCTGTAACACTCAGAGAAAGAGCACAAATAAATTAACTTATGGTGGTCATTCCTCCTTGGAAAGTTGTCTTACTGGTTCAATTGACATTCTGGTCAATTAATGCAGTGTTATCCTGGCGAAGATGATCTGGCAATCACACGAGGAATTCTAATGTAAGTTCATTAGAGATTAGACAAATTACCACCATAATTGATCTGGCAATCACACTAGCAATTGCAATCATACTTTGTTTCCATACTCTTCAAATTACCACCATGATTGAAAACTTAATTAGGGTCACAATTCTGGCTTATACAATAAGTTGGAAATGTGCTAGTAATGCTTGTATCTATCCAAAATTACAAGGGAAATCTAATGTAGAACATTGTATCTCCAAGAATTTAAGTGAAATAAAAATTAGAAAAAAAACTTTGCCTCTCCCTTACGATGACAAGCATCATAATGTTTTTATGTTTTGGTATACTTGTTATTGTTAATTTTACAACACTCAACTTTCCTATAAATTATTTTTGCTTGGAACTTTAATTTTATGCAAGGTTCCAAAGTTACGTTTAAAGTTCTTTCCAATGATAGGTATCTATCTATGGGTAATCTGAGAGATGCAAATTTTCTTATGGATGAAGTAAAGAAGCAAGTGGAATCTAAGCAGCTTGACTTCTGCCACTCAGATTTAATACAATTTATTATCTATCTTCTGCAAACGTAAGTCATGTTCATTATTTCCCAGTCATTTTAGTGTTACTATGTTTCAACTCTAGAGAAGGGATGCATACCCATACAAGTGGGATTTCTATTGTTTGGAGTTGGCTGATAATATTGCCCTGTGTTTAAAGAAGGCTGACATCTGTTCAATATCTGTGAAGGGAGTTTTTTTAATGCATTGTGAACTTCACCATTCCCTCCTGCTTGTCCACCAAACCACCCATGCAAAATAAAAGGAGGCACTTTTCTCCCATCTTTTTTTGGTTCTTTTGCTTTTCCTGGCTCAAATGGTGGCTGAATCTTGTATGTCTGTGCGCTACATTATCTGAAGAATAAGAGAAGAATCAAGTGAAAGAAAAAATACAAAATAAAAAAAATAAAATTAGTTAATAAATTTTTTATAAGATGATAAATGATCTGAAGTCAAATTTCTGAAGATTTGAGGTACTCTTCTTGTGTTGCTTAGCCATCTTAAAGGAAAAAAAATGTTTTTTTTTCTTTTTTTAAATTTAAATTTGGTCTGCATCAGTCAGGTTAAACTGACTGGTGAACATAGTTTTATGTTCTTGGGATCTATGTCCTCATTGTGCCTTCAACTGTCTGCAGAGCCTTCTTATCCTCCTGAATGATTATAATGACCTTGAATTAACATTTATGTTTACGGTGCTGCAGATATTCTTTCTTATATTCCTTTAATGTTATTCAAATTTTTAGATTTATTTTGGCATTAAGTGGAAATTTTAGTCACACAACTTCAATTCTTTTTTCTTTATTCAAACAATATCATTTGGAAAGATTGACTTTCATATAGTTGACGTACTTCATGAGGTTTGTCAATGAATCAAAACTTTGATGATTTCCTTTTTCATTTTAGGTTGGAGAGAGATGCTTTCCCGCTTTTTAATATGTTGAGAGCCAATTTCAAGCCAAGTATAGACAGGGAACCTTCATTTAATGAGGTACATGATTATTATTGCCCAATTAACCATGTTTCCTGGTTTGTTCTTTCATTCGAATTCATGTTTATCCTTCTTATTCTTGGTTCATAGAACAAAGGTCTGCATCACTATTGTAATTTCAGTTTGCTCATATTTCTGACTAAAACTAAGCTGTTACTGGTTTATTGTTCTTTTTGACTTTAAGTGACTTCTATGTACTTAAGGATTCTGACACACAGATTTTGGTTCAGTTGCTAGATGAAATTGCAGAGAAGTTTTATGGAGTAAGGCGTAGAAATCCCCTGCAAGGAATGTTTGGGGATATCTTCAAGGTAATTTCTTTTAGCTTCACTATTTTATTTCTACCTCCGTACTATTTGTATATTCAATCTTGTATGGGCCATTATTCCTACTGACAGAGAGCCTAGGTATGGACTCCAGACCATTCAATAGATTATCTATGTAGAAGCGAAAAATGATTTGCGGATATTTTCTTGCTGGGGGATTTACTGTGTCACATTGATGTTTTTTCTTTTCTTTCAAATCATGAACCCTGAGCTGTACAATAGGGGAAAGGAAAAATATTACCTTGCCACAGAGAAATTAAAATTCATTTCAGCGGCAAGATTTTCACTTGGAAATTTGGCTGTTTTGTTGGTAGATGATGGGTTGAGCAGCAAGCAGTCAACGGCTTCCATGTCTTGCTATCTTGACTATCCTGCAATGCTGTTTTTGAGCGGAGTAATTGATTTGCTAAATACTTTCTGAACTTGTTTTTCAAAAAAGATTTATATCATTATAGTGATATTATTTTTGTCGGTGACCCAAAGCTTGTGTAATTTAACAAAATTATATCTTTGGTTGCTATACAAGTTACCTAACTTGTGCTATTTATAAAATTTCCACTTTTTGCATTTCCTTTGTCAACAATGCATTGATTTGTGAAGTAAAATCGGTAGCACTTAAAAATAAGTAGATAAATGAATGGGTGTTTGATAAAACATTGACTACGAAACAGGCGATTGTCCACAATACATTCATGTACTTTGTATTCAAAATTTTCAATTTTTGTATTAATTGTTTCAAATTTTTTTAATTATGTGTTTAAAGTTTTACATTAATTACTTCAACTTTTACTTTCATGTTTCATATTTCATCTTTTTTTTAACTATTTAAAATTTTAGGTCATCTGTTGCATGTTTAAAGTTTTGTATTGAGTGACTAAATGTATTTTGGATAGATATTAGCAGTTCTTGCCAAATAGAAGTGAATACATACTAAACATTTCAGTTCTCCTTGCTTTCAAAATAGTAGAAGATCAAAATTGATGAACATGTCCTAAATGTGTTTTAATTACACTTTTCTTATTATTAGTTGAAGATTGAGAGATTAAATTGTTTTTTGAATGATGTACACATTATTAATAATGTGAAATAGCTTCCATCTTTATTCATAATGCATGAAATGGCTTGAGTTGTCGAATACAAAACTAGATCAGGGTATACAAACTAATCATCAATGTTGTGTGATCCATTGTCCTTGCTGAAGAATGAGCTGTGTGATTCACGACCTACCCACAAAAGATAACGACGTCGTATCATATGAAATAGAAACAAGAAAATAATAACCAAGCAAGTCGCAATGAATTCAGGCAACAACGTGTGACTAGCAATCTAATTTTTATGGCTGAAAGTCAGTTTAAACATCAATCCTCTTGTTACTCTTGAAGGAGGAGAAGCCCTTAACTCTCTAATCTAGGCAGATATGACAAGCTTGATGAATTGAAACGAAATAATGCAGTTTCAGTGCAAGCAATTTCGTGGTGGCTCTTCATATAATATGCATCAAAAAACGAAGATTTACATAAGAAAGAGAGGAGTGAAAGTCTCACAGTGGCATCGCTCAATTCTAAACTGTAGAAGTCCATGTTGGCTGCCTTAAACAAAGGCCCCGCGTGCCATGTTCCACGATTCAGTTTTAAGGAACTTAGGACCTGAAATTCTGAAAACACGAACTTGGTTAACACTAGGAGGAACGTAGAAATGACCACAGCGTGACTGTACAATGTCTGCGCCTTTGTCACCCTTTTCTTCCTTCGACTGAGCAAGGGATGGCTTCGCGACTCCATGATACCAAACATGACCGCCGATTGATCCCAGGCGTTGCGTCACACTTGCATGTTGTGTGATTGCTCCAAACTTGAGGGATCGGCTTTTCAAGTGCATCATGTAAAACCTGTTTATATGCATGAATATACATATACTATCATAAGCTTCCCTATAAACAATCTTTAACTGCATGAACAAATTCTCTCATACATGGGTTTCTTTTAAATTGCCATATCAGTATTCAACACAATTCGTTGCAAAAACTTAAATCTTTTGTGGTTCGTTACAATCAGAACAGTATGCTAAATGAAGAGGAATATAGCAGATTGGAGTTTACTTAAGCTTGGCAGATTGACACAGATTATCTCCTGTAAATATGACTAACACTAGGAAGAAGGGAAAAATCTGCAATCCAAAATTGAAAGAATTTTGACTACAATTTTAATATTAAAAGAACAAATTTGTTTTTTGTTCATTTCATCCCAAACCCACATTGAAATACATCTAATTTAATCAAGGATAGAGCCAGTTTAGCAAAGAACAAATATATCTGCAAGAATAAGAAATAAATTTTTTAAATAAATAGAGGTAATTATCACAATATAAGAGTCTTTAGATAGTGATGAGATGATGAGAATCCTGATTTGAAGGATCCATAACAGAGTAAATATGCAATACCTTGGGTTTCCACGGCTAGGGTCTAACTGAGCATCACCAGGACCAAACTCTTCGTCATCAGCTGAAGCTTCTATCGCCTGCCCATAGTCCTTGAAGGTTTCTGCTGTTGCTTCTATTGCCTTCACCTTCACAATCTCTTCTTTTTTCTATATTTTCTCAGAAACTTCCATTTTTTCAGAATCTACTGAGTTGAGAAACTCAAGTAGGAAGGCAGATCACAAGCAAAACAGAGTCTCGCGCACGGCTGGGCAGGCCCAGAAAATGACAAAATGCAATTTTCAATCAAACGGCGTCGTTGAAGGTTACAGAAACAGTCTACCTCGAATCTAACCGTTTTGCCCTCAAGCTCTGATTTCCCCTCACTTTTCCTCTCCCTCTCCAACTCCAAATGCCAAAACCCTAACTAGAATAACTTGCAGAGACACAAAATGAACGAAACAGCCTCATCACAAACCGAGCCAACAGCAGGAACAAACCGTAATCCAGAATTAACAGAACCCCAACTGTTAAATACCCTAACAGAAATCCTAACCAAAGACACCAAAGACAAAATCCCACTTGAATCTCTCACTCCATACACACAACGATTAACACAACCAGTTCTCGTTTCTCTTCTCTCCTCCGAAACCCTAGCCAAACTCCCCAACACTCTTATCTCTTTCTACAAATGGGCCCAAGTCCATTTGCCGCCTCCTCTCAGGCAATCTCCTCTCCCTCTCCTTTCCCTTCTCCCTTCACTCTTGCGTTGTTATAAGTTCGCAGACGCAAAATCATTACTTGTATCCTTTATCAATTCCGACCGCCAACACGTTCTTCACAGCTTTCTAACAAATCCCCGGAAATGGGATGCCTGGAAAAGGGGCTACAAGTCGTTAAAACCGCTTTTGGACACCTGCATTAGCGCTTATGTTGAATGCGGGAAGCCCCACTTGGCTGCGCAGGTTTTTAGCAAGATGAAGAAGTTGAGAGTTAAACCTAACTCGTTGACTTGCCATACGCTTATAAATGCATTGGTAAAACACCCATCTTCCCATTCAATTTTACTTGCAAATCAAGTTTTTATGGATATGACTAATGTTCTAGGAGTGAAACCTAGTGCTGATACTATAAACGTTTTGATATATGGATGTTGTTTAGAGAACAAGATCAAGGATGCCCTTGAATGGGTGGATAAAATGGAGGGTTTTGGTTGCGTGCCGGATAATGTGACTTATAACACGGTATTGGATGCGTTGGTTAAGAAAGGGAGGTTGAATGAGGCTAGGGATTTATTATCGGATATGAAGAGCAGAGGGTTGGTTCCAAATAGGACTACGTATAATATTTTGGTTTGTGGGTACTGTAAGTTGGGTTGGTTAAAGGAGGCAGTGAAGGTGGTAGAGTTGATGACGCAGAATAAGTCATTGCCGGATATTTGGACTTATAATATGTTGATTAATGGATTGTGTAATGCCAGCAGGTTGGAGGAAGCTTTTAAGCTTAAGAAGGAGATGGAGACTTTGAAGTTATTACCCGATGTGGTTACATATAATACTTTGATTAACGGGTGTTTTGAAGGGGGTAGTAGCACAGAGGCACTTCAGTTGATTGATGAAATGGATGAGAAAGGAGTGAAACCAGATGCAGTCACTAATAATATAATGATTAAGTGGTATTGCAGAGAAGGGAAGATAGATGAGGCCAATAAAACTGTGAGGATCATGGAAGAAAGTGGATTTTCACCGGATTCTGTTACTTACAATACATTGATAAATGCATGTTGTAAAGCTGGGAAAATGTACGAAGCTTTCAGAATGATGGATGTGATGGGTAGAAAAGGTTTGAAGATGAATACTATTACATTAAATATGGTTCTCCATACTCTTTGTGAGGAAAAGAAGCTTGATGAGGCGTACAAGTTGCTCAATAGTGCTAGCAAGAGGGGTTATTATCTTGATGAGGTGAGCTATGGCACTTTGATGACAGGATGTTTCAAAGATGAAACGGCGGACAGATCTTTGAAGCTTTGGGATGAGATGAAGGAGAAACAGATCGTTCCTAGTATTGTTACCTATAACATTATGATTGGGGGGCTTAGTCATTCAGGGAGGACCGAGCAAGCCATTGACTGGCTGAATGAGCTTCTTGAGAGTGGTATATTTCCGGATGAAACTACTTATAATACAATTATTCACGGGTACTGCAGGGAGGGGCAGGTTGAGAAAGCATTTCAGTTTCACAACAAAATGGTTGAGAAGTCTTTCAAGCCAAATACTTTTACTTGTAATATTCTTCTTTCTGGGCTTTGTAGTTCGGGTATGCTAGAAAAGGCTCTCAAGTTCTTTAGGTCTTGGATTTTGAAAGGGAAAGCTGTTGATACAGTTACTTACAACACATTGATATCTGGCCTTTGTAAGCAAGGTAGACTTGAGGATGCATTTGATCTTCTTTCTGAAATGGAAGAAAAGAAACTAGGGCCTGATCATTATACATGTGGTATAATCCACACTGCACTCATCAATGCGGGTAGAGTTAAGGAAGCAGAGGACTTCATGTCAAAAATGGTAGAAACTGGAAAATTACAGGATCACCCGTTCCACCCAGAAAAGGATCCAAGTGTGGCGGCATCTAAGACTCCAGGAAGATTTGATCAAAGTTCCATTTCTTACTCGGAGCAGATCAAGGAGCTGTGTAGTCAAGGAAAATACAAGGATGCATTGCACATTTTTGAAGAAACAAGACAGAAGGGTGTCTCTATAGATAAATCCACCTACATGTTGTTTATGAAGGGGTTAATCAAGAGGCGAAAAAGCATATCAAAGGCAGTCGAGTAGTTGCTAATATTTCTTTTATTGACCTGTTTTTCTGTGTCAAATTGAGCAGTTTGACACATGCAATGTCAATTCAACCACACAAGAACTTTAGGTGAATTTATTCCTCCCATTTGATGGTAGATGAAGCCCTTTTTATTGGACGACCTTCAACAGGTATAAGCTTTTATCGTATATGGTAGTACACTATGTCGATGTATAACCCTTATTTTGATGCTATAGTTTTATGTAGATTCTGAGATGGATTAACGGAAAAGGATGCCCATGTTTGGTAGTTTAGGCACATGATGTATTGTTTGTGCATAAAATGTATGGATACTTGCACATTTGCATACTTTGTATGTATATATGTATTTAGTTTTTCTCCTCTTCTATTTCAACTGCGTACAATTAAACAAAATCCATGTGACTGTACAATTGGTTTCCCCTGAAAATCTTGGACATGAGTTTGAATTCCTGCTTCAGGAATGGTTCTGTTTTACAATTATACAATAATTAACATATGATGTTATCATCATAAACTATGAGTTCGTATGATTAAATTTCGGTTAAATCAATCGGGGCAAAGGATCCGAAAATAGTAGAACCTTGTATGCCAACATGAAATGTCGAACATGATTGTTACAATTTTTCACATAACCAAGTGCGGGGACAATTCAGCAATATCTTATGCATTCCCAAATTCGTACGATTTCAACATGGTCTAGAAGCAGAGACTGTCAGCAGAATATGCCATGTAAAAGAGTCATGTAACCATGGACAAGTGATCTGGAGAAGCAGAGTTAAAAAGTCTCCTTGCATAAGAAAAAGCTATACAAAATTGACTACCTTGAGCTCAGCATATACGTGGGATAATGGTCTAGCATAATGCTCAAGAAAAAGAAACAAAAACAACTTCATTACACTTTCTCTGTAACTTTCACTGATTAAACACTAAATGAGATTCAAGGGTTCCTCATTCTTCTGTTCAAGTAGCTTTTACTGCCTACTACTTGTGTATTCCGGGTGAGAGCACTATTACTAAATCAGTTTTACTTGCTCCTTTAATTCCATTTCACGTCTATTCACAAGATCCATACAATCTTGGCATGAAAGAATGATTCTACATAAGCTTGTATGCATGGACACCCGAGAGGAGAGAATGCACATACGGGGAAAATTTGATTGCTGCTCTCATGCTTTGGTAACCCACAAACTGCCAATGCCAGGAATAACTCAAGTAGAGAACAAATGCGTAAATCTGTACACCATAGTTTTGAGTCGCTAACAACCATCATATAACAGAGCAGAAAATTGACATGTAAAATGATAGGACATAAAACATGACTCCATAATGGAGTCTTCAATCCTCACAGACAGCAATAAAAGATAGAAAAGGTCAGCATCGTTGCAATATATTACACTAACTGAAGCATGCAATTGATGATATCATGCATCGGAGGATACCTCAATAAGTAATGACCCTGAACAAAAGATACAGTGACAACCAGATGAACTAACAGTCTGGTTCTTCTTTTTCTTTAGCAGCCTGTTAAATCAAGCATATGCCATAGCATTGTTATTCATCGGTACTTTATCCGCTTATATCCTTGGTGGCTGCTCTCACCTATAACACATTCATTAATTAGCGAATAAGAAGGATTATCACATGGTTGACAATGAGGCGATGGTGAAAAGAGTGAATCAGAGGTTACTTCATATTGCATTACAACGACTGCTATCTGACCAACATTGATTTGTGTGAGTGGCTCACATGTGGATCAAATGCATTTTACATGAAGCAATAAGCAGAAGTAACAACATCCATAGGTTCACAGATAAGATGGATAAGGACAGGCTCAGAGTCTAAACAGGTAAACAAAGCTTCCATCTCAGCAATGAAGATTCAAAATGAAGTCACATTTTCCCAACCCAACTAATCAAAAAACCAATTTTTCCAATATGGAGAAAAGTGAAAATAATATCTGCTCCTACTTCTATAATATGGGTTAGTAGCATGAGTCCTCGGACTTCCACCAATACCAACTAAATTAGGTTAGTAGCAGGAGTCCTTGGACTTCCACCAATACCAATTAAATGCAAGGAATAATGAATGCTTGTAAGAGTTAATTAAACAAGGAATCATGAAACATCTTCTAATTACAAAATTTGACCAAACTTAAAATCACATTCAAGCATAAACAAAAAAAAAAAAAAAAAATCAGCCCAAGAGCAAAAATATACCTAAAATTTCCATTCATTTCCAGAGTGTGGACATCAAGTTGCATATTCCTCGCCTTGGGATGTAACCAAGGGTGAAGCTCTAAATGGTTCAGAAATAGAATAGCTGAGCTGGTAATTTACAACCATGGATCCAAAGATATTGAACTTTGCAGCACTTCCATGAGCAACTTCTGCATCGCAACACCTCTTGAAAACCACTCTGGCCCGGCTAGTTTCCCTATCAACTTCTGTCTCAGATTCCTTTAAACGTCCAAAGCGCCTAAACATCTTATTGAGGTTTGTCTCTGAAGGAATGGTATCCACCTCAGAGAAATTCATTATAAGCTCTGCTGGTGAATTCTCATCCACATAACCAACCGGTTTTGGAGGTGTCGCATCATGATTCCCATCAGAATATTGCTTCCTAGAATATGATCTACGACTCCTTTGAGCAGGTTTTAGTTCAACAGGCACAATTTGATATCCTCTGGTATTTCTACCTGTACTTGGTGGTGGTGCAGAAGGTTGCTCTTCAGCACCATTTTGGATTACCCTGTCCGTCCAATAAGTGTCACTCATGTCCTCAAATTCAAAAGCTTCGGGAGAACCCACTATTGAGTGGGACAATTTTTTTCTCTTACCGCCAACTTTGTCCACAGAATGTCGGTCTGAAATTATTGAGTTCCTGAAATCAGAGAAGAAGCTAATGACAATGTTGAAAAAACTGTATCCTTTTATTGGATCTCTTGCAGCCAAGTGAAGTTGTGATAGCACGTCATTTAGTGATGAATCATCTGTTGGAAGAATCGCCCTCTTTCCTTCTGCATCCTCAAAATTTTCGAAGGAAACATCAGAACCATCTCCATCAAGCTTCTGCAACCTCTCACTATTACTCTTCAGGATAGATGGAGATCCAGTCATTTGGCTCGCAACTCTGCGTATGCATTCCCCGATTTTGAAAGATGGCTTAGGAATATTATGTGTGGTGAGAGACACTTTTGCAAGGGAAATAGTTTTCCTCCCATCTTGTGATGAGTCATCTCCAGTAAAATCAACTGCCTTGCGCTTCTTTCCAGAAGACGGTGAAACCAACTTTCCGCTGGCTTTTCCATCAGACTCAAGTTCATCATCATCTAGAGAATCCAATGAATCGCTCATTAATTCAGACAAACTTCTTTCTTTCTTTTTGGGATACGCACTATCCTTTAGATTGTGTTTACGTTTGTTGCAAGAACTTTTCTGAGTTTCAGAAGTCCCGTGGCCAGAGTAAATATGTTCATCATCCTTACTAACAAGGATTGGGTGCATCTTGTCTGAAATGTGCAAAGTATCAACACCATTTTCCACTAAACCTCCACAAAATTTAAATTCAGGAAGCTGACAGTATCCCTTTAAGCGATAGAAGGAAGACAACTGAGCTTTAGCTATAACAAGGTCCAGTCTGTCAGCCCCGCCAGATGGAGACAGTGCTAATGCCTTCATATACCCAACTAATTTATCAGGTTGAAAAGACTTAGCACTTGCAGATTGGTCCACCCCTTCTCTCACACTCGATTCCTGCTGGATTCCAGTGTTCTCAACAATTTGTAATCTGATCTGATCATAAGCATCTTTTGGTATGCAAGGGCAAGCAAGTCCCAGCTCTACACGTCTGCAGACTTCATCTAGAGCACAACTGACAGCATTCTGAAACACTTCTGAGTTGCTCTGCTTCTCTATCTGAGAGAAATGCAAATAGAAGGGCTTCAGCTGAGATTCATCAACCCAAGCAAATGTTCGGTCCCCAAAATATGCTACCAGAAAACAATCCTTCTTATGATACTTCATAGCCTTCTCAGATGCATCTGAAGGATCATAAATCTGCCCAGGCCACCACGGATGGCTCCTCACTTTACCCCAGACTAAATCAGACACATAAAACTCTCCTTCATCCTCCAGCAGCAACCCATAAGTAGCTTGATGGGATTTCACTGAGCTTCCTGCCCTTGTGATAACCCGTTTAACAAATTTCTCCTCAATGGTTTCAGGCTGTTCAGTATCACTGTCTTGTTCTTCAACTTCCATTTCCTGCTCTTCATGTAAAGCATCGTGTTCAACATAAACAATTTGTTCTTCAACATCCATCTCTTGCCCCACAGTCAAATCAGCTTCAGAAAAGTTGCCAGCTGCACTCTTGTGTCCTTCAGCAGTCTCCAGACCTTCAATCTTGGAATCCAAAACCTCCTTGCCTTTGTTTGGAGCAATTGCAACTTCATTTCCTGAGAAGGATAGAGTACCATTTAAATCAGTAAAGTGAGGAACTTCAACAATCAGATTTGAAGGAACTTTGTCATCCACTTCCACCCCATGCATTTGTTGACCTGTGGATGTTGGCTCTGAGCATACATTTCTGTAATTCTCAACTATTTTCGGCTGTTTTTGAACTTCCATTTCATCATTTACCTCTTTTCCAACCACCATCCCACTGTTGTCTAATCTCTCTTCAAGTTTCATTTGTTGAACATTCTCAGCAGGCATTTGAACCTCTAGGTTGGAATTTAAAGCCTCCAGATTGTTTGTTAAAGGAATTTCATTCCCTCTACCAGCAACTTGGGTCTCTAATTCAGTGTCCATCAACAGTGTCTCATCCTTAAGTTTCTGAACATTTGCAGAGCAAGATAGCATCCCATCCAATTCAGCACTGGTGACTTGCTCACCAATTTCCATAGCTTGCTGTGCACTCGAATCAACCTGAGCAACGTCATATGCACTGCCCTGTTGGTCATTTTCAGGATCAAAATGCACATTTTCATCCATTGCAGCATCTTCAATTCCAACCACTTGGATTGGCTGACAGAAAGATGGCGAATCTGCACAAACATTGATGTGATTTTCAGTGCTCTCATCAACTCTCCCAATATTTGCCTGCAGTTCTTCCAATGAAAAACTTAAATTTTCATCGAAAGGGTCAGTTTCCGTACCTTCCATAGTGGAACACATAAATTCCCTTTTACCCATCTCTGCAATGTCCACACTAACAGCAATCGGATTTTGTTCACCCAACAATTTAGAGTCTGTAGTAACAATTGTATCTTTTCCAGCTCCACCATTATCTGTCTCAGCAAACAGAATTTGCTTTGCTTCTGAATTAGAAGTAATCCCCTCCACAGCGTTGCAGTCAGGTGCATCAACTTTGGGATTTAAACCCTCTTCATTGACCAAAACTGCAGCTCCATCAACGACCTGTTTTTGCATGCTTGAACACTCCACAACTGCCGAGGAACCTGCAACCATAGTTTGAATACCAGGACTCCGTTTTTCATCACCCAAAATCCCCAAATGCTGTGCCTCCACATCTTCACATGCATCTTCCTCGTCAGCATCCATCTCCCCACATTGGCCAGAATCCTCAAACTGTTCTTTCTCCGCAGCATTTTCACTCTCCCTAACATCTTCCTCCTCAACAACTTTTTGATTTTCTTCACTCGGAGCTCTAAGGTCCCGTGCCTCACCAGCACCGCCAACCACTTCATGATCTCTCTCCACATCATTGTAAGCTGATCCTCTCTCCATATCCTCCTTCCCAGCAGCCACCCTATTGTCCTGCACATTAACAACTAGGGTTTCTCCACCCGTTGAACCCACATCTGCTGTAGACCCTTCAACAGTCCCAGTTCTCCTATTTAGAACCTCATCATTCCTAACACTATTCTCATGCAAAAATATTTCATCAACTATACTACCTCCACCCTCACCTCCATTTAACTCAGTATTTCTCTCGCTCTCTCCAGTAGCTCCCTCCACCAAAGGCCCTTCAATCACTGTTTCCAATCCATGACTTGATGACAGTTCACCAACAGAAACCCCCACCGCCGTTGCACCAGAGTCACCAACTGCAACGTCCCCACCACTTAAACTTCTCAAATCTCTCTCCTCACCGACCTCAACAGACGCACTACCACAACCACGGATCTCTTCATCATCCAAAATCTTCTCGCCCGTGGCCTTATCACCACTATCATTTCCGCAAACACCGCGGACAAAAACATGCGAACCCGGAACCTCCGCCATTACATCTTCTTCACCACTAGACCCACGTGCCGCATTAGACCCCTCAGTCTGACCAATCTGGGCCATGGACTCAATTGGGGGTTCACTTCTGCCAGCTACATGTTCACTAACAGTCAGTGTAGACTCTCCCAAATAACCCCTAGAAACAGAAATATTCTTGTCTTTCTCTTCATCCATGAAATTAATATCTGGGTATTTTTCAAAATCACCAAAAACCGCCCATTTAACCAAAATATTGAAAAAAAAACCACTGATAAACCCTAATCCCAGAACTTAAATAACTTAACATACATACACAAAGACAATAAATTCACAAGCAGTATCGTCCATGTAACGGAAATGAAAAGTAAAAATCAAAACAAGATACAGTAATTTACAGGAAAAATAGTAAAAATCGTACCTTTGTTAGATCTTCAGGGTAGTGAGCCGAGAGTTTGGGCTTTAGAGAAAGATGAGGAGGTGGTCGCGTTTGGGGCATAAAATGGTTGTCGTATAAGAGATCCAAGAAACTAAAGAAGAAAACCCGAAGGGAATGGGTTCTTGTCCTTTTTCACTTTTCAGTATCGTTCAGCTCTCTGAGCTTTCAATTTTTTTTTATTTTAATCTTGTATTTTTCACAAAAATTATAGTTTTCAAAAATTGATGACGAGGGTCCAAATCGATCGAAACACGTGTGAGTGTTAGAAGATCAGGGCGTTGATTGTGTACGTGGCAGTTTCAGGGAAAGGTAGCATAGAGGATAGTGGTCAACATAAGTGACGTGAGAAACATTTTGGCTGGGGATATTTTCTTCAGAGGGCTTGAGTATCTCGATAAGCTTCCGCTTCATTATGTTACCACTGACCAGTAACTGGGGTCTTTTCAACCTACCCTCCTTCACATTGAGTTTTCGTGTCCTAACAAATGATTAATAATTTATTTAAATTAAATTTATATCAAAATAAATAGGAATTATATTTAATAAATTACTTAATTAATAAAATAATAAAATTTAAAATTTTTTATTAAAATTATAAAAATTAATTTTATTATTTTTAAATAAACACATTTATTTGAAACTTACATGTTCTTGAAATTTATTTTAACGTAACTTTCGCATAAAATATATTCACATTTAATTCAGTAAATAATTTATTAAATAAGACATTCTTTAACTATTTAATTATATATAAAAATAATAATTAATATATTCATAATATTTAATTTAATTTATTATGTTATTTGTATAATTTTATTATATATATAATTTTATTATTTAACAATATTAATTTTTTATTATGTATATTATTAACTCAATTAGTAACACAATTTTTTAAAAAATAATTTATCGCCTATCAACTCTTTTGGTGACTTTTTTTTAATTTTTAAAAAAATTATCATACCAATAACCAAAAACAATAAGATATATCTAAAAAAATAATAATAATATCATTGGTAAGAATAAGATTATCTGTAAGAATACTAACACTTTTCAAATAATATATAAGTTTAAATAAATATATATATTATATATATATTTATGAAAATTTTAAAGTGTTTGAATTTTTTTAAATTTTGTATTATAATATAATTTAATGTAAATTACATGATTTAATTAATAATAAAAATTATCAAAAAACCTAAATATAAATGGGTAATTATTAGATAATTACACCTAAATTTTTAAAATTATATTTAATTATATTTATTTAATAATTAAGTAAATATTTTTTATTTAAGTAGATGACCAAAATCATATTTATTAGATAGTTACCATTTTGTTCATGGTACATCTTTATTCTTAATTAAAAGTATGAGTAATTTTGTAAAAGTTTGGATATATTTTAAGTATATAAATGCCCAACTTTACTAATTTTTTATAAGATAAAAAAGTCGAAAACTTATTTTTCTTCCTGTGTATTCGACCACCCCCTTTCTTACCTTGGTTGGTGTAGATTATTAAATATTTGTACTATTAAAGATTTTTCTTTATCACCTAATCAAATTTAAAAAAATAATAAACTTATCATATAGTAGTTTTATACATATATATGATGTATATTATGTTGACACATAAAGTGTTTGATAAAATATATGAATGGTTCGTACTTGCTGTTTGTAGCATGTATTTTTATAAATCTTTACTCCAATAAATTTATTTATCGTTTTTAATTATTTTTTTAAATTTAATGAAATTGTTTAAACCTATAGGCTAGTCAAAACATAGGCTTGCATGGGTCAAACCTTATGAACTCATACGAGCCTCATTTTCAATGGTCCGATCTAACCAACCCATTTTCTACACCTATTTACAAACTTATTATTTGAAGATCTAGAAAATTTAGAATAAGGCACTTTTAAATCTAATTTATTTGGATCGAATAATTTTAATTCAATTTTTCACTTATATTATTTATTTATTTATTTTTATTTTTATTATTTAATTATTAAATAAAAATTCATATAATTCAAATAATCTAAAATTTTTGAAATAATTTCTATTTTTGAATTTAGAACTTATAAAATAAAAATAATAATTTTTTACTTTTAAATTTAAAAGTAATAAAATCAAAAAAATAATTTTTATTTTTTATTTAGTTTAAACTAATAAATTGAATCAAGTTAACACTTTGTAATTTTACATTTAATTTATCTTTTACTATCAGATTGAATCTATTTGAACCAAATCAGAATTGATAGTTTTTGATGGTTTTAAAATTTGGCATAAATCGAATTAAAAATACCAACCATAAGAAAAACAATTACAAGTAGAGCCGCCCAAAAAAAAAATAAAAAAACTAATTGATAAAAAATTTTGGTAAATTAATAATTTTTTTAATTTGACCCAAGTTTGGTCAAAATATGCAAATTTACACTTTCTTAAAATTTTTTATAGACATGTTGATCATGAACCGGGGTGGATATTTGACTCGGTTTTTGTTCACCTACTAATTAATGTTTTTGATGCTTCAACAATCAATCTCATAACCCAAGCAGACGGATGATTTTTGAATTTGAAGTTTAAGTTGCTCATTACCAAGAACAAATACTCAATATATGATCGTACAATAGAAACCTGTGCTACCATGCAATGCCCACCTCAACATAATTACTGTAGTACTGGTTAACTTGGTCCCAACACTAATGTTCTCAGTGAATTCAGGAATCAACAGCATTCGTGTGTATATTTTTACATCAATCCCATGTACTGTATTCTTCCCAATTTTATCTGACCAGAAAACCACTTAATTTCACCAAGACCATTGTCCATATTTCGGGTTCAAATTCTCTCCCTTTCAAGCATTCAAATTTTGCTTCAGTCAGCAAGATATTTCACTATGAAGGGTGGTTTTCATGTTAGGGTTTCTACTCTTGGTATCCAAATTTAAAAGAATAATACGAACAATACTTCTCCAACATTCACACTGGTAATAGTTTGTGCTATGAACAGAAAGAGAGCAGAGTATTATGCAGGAAGATTGTTAAGAATTTATGCAGCAAAAGTTTAACAAGGAATTTGAAGCCATATTCAGAAGGAGTAATAATCCATGAGATGGCAACATGCATACAATCATGCATGGCCCATACTCTTTTGGTTGCTGTTGTTTAAATGGTTCATAGCTCAGACTTATAGATTGTTAGAGATGGACAGAGAATGAAAGAGTCTTTTTGTCAAAGATCTATTAAGAATTTAATAATTAATTAAATTAAATTAAGGAATTAATCAAACAAATTTAAAAAGAAAAAGAAATAAAAGTAGATGACCGATCAATCAGTCGGCCCACGACAACAGATCAGATGACATTCATAATATGGTTGTCATGAGCAACTGCTTTTAGCTTCTCCTTTTATTTCTTTGCATTGCCGTTGTTGCATGCTATTGCCAACTGGGCAGCCAACTTTTCTGAGGCTTTGATCAGCTGCTCCCCCAACTAGAGTACCAACTATTCCACAGCCGAGCAAATTGTTTCTATAATATCAGATTTTATTTTTAATATTATCTACAATCAAAATCTCATACCTACTTCAAATATTCTTTATTCAAATAAATTAAAAATTGACAAAGTTGTGAAGGAGGAGGACGTTCATGAATCTTGATCATGATCAAAACTAACTACTGCAAATTGCCATGCCACGTGCCCAAGCCATTCGTCATTCTGGATCATATAAGCCATAATTACCTATTTATCAAACAAATATTATCCATTTTTTTTAGTAAATAATTAAATTGATTGGATTTAAATTTATTTATTTAGATAAATAAAATATAATTTTAAAATGGTGCCAATGAAAGGGCCATGGTGGTCCGAGAAGAGACATATAAAATCAAATAAAATAAAGGTGAAACCCGCGAACAAAAGGACACGTTAGTCATTTTAGGCCATGTGGGTTTCCTAAAAAGTCCAGATGGCAAATGGGTCCGATTCAAGTCTGGCATGGGCTCACGTGACGCCGTGATGCTCCTCACGTCCCTTAATTTCAGGTCGTTTACTAAGGTAGTGCATGTTATCAGATGTGGCTACTTGTATAATTAATCAATGTACGTACCCGCGTTCGGAGCAGATTTTGACAGGATCACCGGGTCTGTTGTCATAGGGCCAGCGATTGTTGGTGGGAAGATGTGGGCCGGTAGGCCCATTGTCTGCGATTGGTGGAAGTGATAAAGCGGGTACATTGGCATCAAGGTGTTGGCACCCACGATAGGTTGGCCTGGATACATGTGTGAGAAATACCCGTTCACGTAGGAAACACCGGTGTAGCTAAGTTTCTGTGTACCATCACCGCAGAGAACACGGAGCCAATTCTATGTTAATAGTGTAGAATAAGACAAGACAGATAAATATTTGAAAATATTGTTAATGTTATAAAAATAAATAAAATCAATAAAGGTGCATCCTATGAAGGAGGGAGAGTAATAAAATGATTGCTTCTTAACCGTCCGATTTTGAAAGGACCTACTTTTAACAACGAATTACTAATGAATGATTATCATCCTGGTCAGCCCGATAGGACCATTAGTTTTGTTTCTGTGTGGGTCCTTGATCTAATCATGATCGTTAATAAGTGAGGACGCATGAATGATCACGAGAGTGCAGTTGTACGAATCAAATCCAGATCGTCAACTTACATGATTGTAACTGACATCGGTTGCAATGTAGGTGGGGGAGTACCTGAACAGAGCAGGAATCCCGTAAGACACTATCTATTTTTCATAAAATACACCCCGACAAAGACAACAAGAAAAGGGGGAAATGCCGATATGACATACATACCCGTAGAAAGGAACGGCCTGATGATGCTGATGATGAAACGGCGTCGCCTGTGTCCCCGCCGGGTAGTACCACTGCACATGATTTGCCGGTGCAGATGACGTGGACCTCGGTCCAACGTTGGATCCTTCATGATAGATATAAACGATTCATCTTTAGACCAAATTTGAAATTCTTGAGCTGCATATTTAGTTATTTACCTTGTTGACGAGGGGTGGCTGAAGCCGACCTAGGGCGGCGAGCGCCGAGGGAAGCCAAGTTGCAGTTGCCTCGGCGGCCGTTGATGATGGGCGTGGCGTCCACGCAAGCCTTCTTCGCGGCTTCAGCTTCCTTAAACGTAACCTATAACATTACATATGCATAACAGGCAACAGGAGATTAAACTCGCATTACAATGACTAATAAATCCATGCAAGAAGATTTGCAAGACAAGATGAAAGAGACTTACAAATCCGTAGCCCTTGGATCTGCCGGTGACTTTATCGGAGATAATGACAGCCTCGAGGATCTCGCCGTACTTTTCAAAGTGCTCTCTCATGGCTTCTTTGGGAGTTTCCCATGCTAAGCCTCCGACAAACACTTTGGTGAGTGTAGTGTCGCCGAACTGTCCGATATTGCTGTTGCTCATGATATTCTTCTTGCGACAAGAAAACAACGAACTGAAACTGAAGCGATGGAGTCAAAAACCTCAGAAGAGTGAAACTTAGAGTTTGTGTCTGAAGAAGAAGATGAAAAGGGGGAGGGGTTTGGGGCGGGAGAAAAGGAAGAGGGGAGATATAATAAATGGAGAGGGAAACCAAGAATAAAGAAATGGAGGAAAACAGGAAGACAGAGAGGCAGACAGACAATAAGACTTTGGTTTGGCTCTGGCTTACGAGTTTACGAACGTGATTACATTACACATACAGGCGTACCCATTGACATTTTTACAATTCTTTCATTTTCCTTGTCTCTTCTTTTCATGCCTTTAAATTTTTTTTTCCTTTACACTAAATATTTATATTCGATAAAGTCGTGAGACCGTGCTTCCGTATGCATATCACCACGCCGATAACTGATAACGTAAGCAAAAATAATAATAAACAAAATTTTATTGTTTAATTAATATATTAAAAAAATTATAAATTTTTTATTTCTTCATGTAAAATAAATTTTTTATTTTATTTATTAAATAATTTTATTATATCAATTATAATAACATAATATAATTATTTAACCTAAATTTTTTTATATTTTTTATTGTATTATATACATTTTTATTTTATTATAATTTAGATCAATGTTTTTATAAATAATTTGTATAATTGTCATTTTTTAATTTTTAATAACTACTTCTAAAAACAATTACGATCAAAACTTAATAATTTTTTTACAAATAATTTGTAGCCTAAGATTATTTAAAAATATTTACGTAACATTTGAATAAGAATTCTACAAATATACGTATATATGTTGTTTACGAGTGTAAAGAGATAATTGCGAATAATAATAAGTATATAAAATTATTTTTTTATAAAAATTAATATGACAAAATTATATAATTACTTTATGTCACGTACGATTTATTTTTCTGCTACTCTTTTAATTTTTATTTACTATCACAAAAATATAAAACATGTGATAATAATATAATATTATCATATCAATTTATATAACTAAATATATATTATAGTATTTGATGAATTTTAACTTTTTCTAAAATTGGGGGTTTTATTTTATGTTGGATTTGGCCTTTCACACTTAATTGTCACGGCTATTAACAAAAAATTTAAAAAACAACAGTTTTTTTTTTTTTTTTATTTTAAATAAAAAGAATTTATATTTAGTTTTGTTACCTCTTTGCATTTTGGTTATCTTATTCTTATTTTATTTTTTAAAATAAATAAATAGATGACAAATAATGTTACGGGCACGAAGATTAAAATGTGCTCATATTAGGATTAGGATCATCTTCAAGTATTTTTTATTCTTAATTTTTAAGTAAATATTAAAATATAACATAATTAATAATAAATAATATAAATTATATTTTAATAAATTTTATAAATTAATTTTATATTTTATAATATAAATTTAAAAAATTAAAATGCAATCAAAATTATCTATTATTAATTGTATTTTATGTCTGTTTATTAAATTAACGATAGAAAAAAATATCAATAATAATAGATATTTTTGATAATATTCACACATGAGTTGGCTTTAATTTTTCTCCGTATATTCCTTTGTTTCATAATTTAGTGGTTGTTCCAGTACTAGGATTTAGAACCCATTTCAGTAATTTTATATGCTTCACAAACAATGCTAATTTACCTATATATTTGACCAATTAAATTTTTTATTTTTATTTTTATTTTCTAAAATTACCTTATCAAAATCCAAAATCAGTCGATTTTAAAATAATATTTTTATTTTTATTAAATAAATAAATAAATAAATAACCAACAACAACAGCAGCAGCACAGCATTTGGAGAGAGCACAGGCAATTGGAATTGAGATTTGAGAGGAGCGTGGTCCCACGTGCATCAGAGGTGCGTAGAAAAAATGATGGGAAAAAAAAATGAAACCAAAGAGAGAGCTAAAAGGCCGTACAATGGATTCACAAATGTAACGAATTTAACGTACGCAACGGCGTGCAGTCCTAAACGTGATAAGACCGGTCGTTTAATGCATCTCCGTGTAGTCTTTCGGATGCCCTTTATACCAATGCGGAAGTGAGGGCGGCGTGGCAAAAAGGGATTGGTGGGAGTTGAGTTGTGGAAATAGAAAATAATGGAGAGGATACGGTAGTCTTCGGACAGGGAAGGTTCAAACTCAGATGGATACGTTTGATGAAGAACATGAATCCAGCAGTAGCAGATCATGCTGTGGCTGTTTCTGATCGATCACGTGGACCCACTCATCTTCAGTATTGGGGTGGGCCCAACTTTTCTCTCTTCCATGCTTGGTTACTCATCAAAGATACTCACCAAGTTGACGCTCACTGTTAATCGAGGGATGTAATTGATATTAATAATTAATTAAAATTAGGGAGTACAATAGGTGTTAATCTCACATTCACGTATACCTTCATCCATCCCCATGTGAAGGCACCAATCAAGGAGGAGGAGGCGGCCAGACATTAGCTACGCTAATCACTGCCACATAATGGAAATTCATTCAAATGATTTGCCTGATAGTAACGTGTTCATGTGCAACGCGCTTTTGCTATTTGGCTTCCATCACTTCAAATCAAATCAAGACTGTGGATAATGTTACTTTGCAAGTGTTTATCATTATTAAGTTTATGGTTGTTTCTTAAAATTAAAATAATTTAGTTTAATTTACAAGAGGATACGTAGAAGCATGGTGCCGATGGTTTGATGATGTTCGATTGCCTCTCTCTGTGTGGAAAAGCACTTTTGGAAGAAACTTAACTCAACAACCACAACAACAACAACGACAGCACAAAACAATGGGCACGTGAGAATGCCCAGACCCACCCAGTTATGTTATATATTCTTTTATATCTATATCTTGTTCAAACCCCACACACAACACAGGCCCCCACCTCTCTCTCTCTCTCTCTCTCTCTCTCGATTAATCTCTTCTTTCTCTGCAACCTAAACGTGGCCAGCTGTATTGCATGCAGCCAGCTAAAACATTCTCATTTTTTCCCCCTCTCTCTCTGTGGTACATATGCACAACTTTGACATGAAAGCAAAGAAAGAAAGAAAGAAAGGATGAATGAACGAATATGTTGACAGATTATAAGTTTTATGTTTAAAAATGGAAGTGTTTGGCTGAGTTGAGGCCTCAAATGCCGGTATTTGTGATTGTGGTGTGAGCTGGAGGAGACTCTTTGTTCTTGGTCTGAGTTGGCAAAACTAGACACCTCTCCCTCTGTTTAACACCATTCTATACATATACATACAAGTATGCATCCATGCATTCATGATATGATATATGTACATTATCATATATAAAGTACTGAGACTGAGATTGAGACTCAGACTATATGATGTTTGTACTCAATTGTCTCTTCATAAATCTTATCCTTCCTAGCCACATTATAATTATACCACTCAAATAATTGTTGTCTTCCATTAGTAACTACACTCGATTGGTTTACGAGTATCTGTTTTTGTCGTATTTTTACTTCATGTTAGATGTCTTAAATTGCAATCAAACATCAGGCACGCATAGGCAAACACTCATCTCCCTTAAAATATACAACTTCGATTAATATCTATATATAACTCCAATGCTCTATAATCCTTTATTCAATCTATTAATAGAATTCCACATTCTAATTCATGCAATATTATTTGTGACAAAAATATATTCATTTATTAATTTTGGTATGTATATATGTAGGGCAATTAATGTCATATATACGTGTATATATATATGCATGAATTGGAACGTGGGTATAAATAAACAAACAAGGGAGATTGTTTGATTACAACAAATGGCAAGTGGGGGTATATGTGGCGGTTGAGGTGGCTTGCTCATGCAGGCAAGAAATGATGGTCACGTCGTGAAGACCAAGAGCCGATAGCCAAGACTCGGGAGACAGACACACACCCCCCCGTCATCAGATATTAGACCATGCAATGTGCTGCTGCTGGATCAAGTTCCTCTCTCTAGCCCCTATTATCATAACTCACGTGAATGTAACGTTGTAATACCCTCCGTTACAAATTAAGCGTCACATGCTAATACATTACACTGTGACGGTGGAAGAGAAAGAAAAGAGTGTTTTCCGCTTCAGACAGTTGGTCATAATTGTAGTGTTTTTGTTTGATGCCCTTTGATATTGGATATGGTGACGCGATGGGTTGGTGTCTTTGACTAGGGATTTGTTCTGGTGGTTATTCATCTGTCTACAATATTCCATGTATCCCCAAGGGGTTTTGAACCACTACCTAGATTCTAATCCTTGCTTCATATGTTTCATTCATGTAAATCATATATTAGATAAATAAAGAAATTTACAATACTAATCACCAGACTACCGGGGCCGTTTTGTTGATGAGGGCACTCGAAGAGGAAAAAAAAAAATTCCAAATCACCCTCGTAAACAAACAAGGAAAACCAAAAAAAAAAAAAAAAGTTACAGAACCTCGGATCAAGTTAAATAAGTTTATATGAAAGATGCAATAGATGTTGAAACTAAACAGTTTGATCAAACCCTAGAATTCATAAAATTGGCGACAGTGAAGACAAAACCCTTATTCATTCCCTTGCTGCATGGATGGAACAATCATATGCTGCCCCTGTGCCTGTAAAATTTCATGAAACAAATACTAATAACAGGAGTATGTAACCAATGAACATAAGAAAACAATATGTGCGCAATTCCTGAGTTCCAATCTCTAACTACACTAGGTAAGTAGGTATCTATCATCAAGTAAATAAAATGGCACTCATTTACTAATATTTCCAACCTCAACCTGACTTTGGTTTGGGACTATATTCAGAGTGTCCCCAGCAGTATTGCATTTGGTATAATTTGAGAATGAACAATATTTTTAATAGGAAAAACAATTAATAATATTGACACTTAATTAAGCAAGTCCGCAAGATCTTTCATGAAATGAAGAATCATAGCTGCCAATTTATCGAAAATGTCAAGGCCTTATCCAGACACCTTCAGGCTGATCCATATTTTCCATTGCTGACTTGTAGATTTTGAAAATCTACAACTAATATCTATTAAAAGCATATTTCAAATTAGTCATTTTCATGCCAACCAGCCTCTACCAAGGTAGGTAGTTGGTACCCATGCCCTCCAAATAGATGGTCTGGGTTTGATCCTCCAAATAGACCGTGTGGGTTTGATCCTCCAGCTTGGAGGCAGCGTTCCCCAAATTTATATAGGGGCTGAAATTGTCCTATTTCAGAGACAAAATTGCAGCTATCACTATAATAGTACATTTCTAAATTTCAAGTAGTCCCCTAACTATAATAGTACTTTTCTAAATTTCAAGTAGTCCCCTAACTAAAATGTTAAAATTTTAAAAAAAACAGCCATCTTGACGAAGTGGATTAACAAGGTTTGTGTGGTTAGAAAACCATTGAAAATCTACAAACGCAATCTCTTAAAAGCATACTTCAAACTAGTCATCTTAACAAAATAATAGACTAATATCTATGTCAACCTTTCTTTAATACAAAGATCAGAGGCCTGCTAAAAGGCATCCCCCACAGGTTACAGAATATGAAGGTTTAATCAGATAAAATCCATTACTTTCTCAATTTATAAAAGAGGGAAAAAAATGAAAAGAAATGGAGAAATATTTCACAATCTTAGGCGGACAATGTTTTACATAGTTCAATCTGAACTCATATCTAAATGATGTACATCATCTTTTATATGCTACACATGATTCTAGCCCATTCATGATTCCTATTAATAGAGAAATCAAAATCAGAAATAAACTATTGTAGGCACAAATAAGTCTATAAGCAAAAGCGGTTTAGGCACAGGACTCAACTTATTTACACTTGAATTTAGGTCAACATGAATGCAAAGTGTTATTTTGTAGACTATTGTACATATTAACCAATGACATTCCTATGAAAGGAAACCACAACTAAACAAACAATTGGTACACAAATATGAAAGCCAACACCCTAAACTGTTATTTCTAAGATTTACTTAGAACTACATATATTGTTTTTATTTTGTAGACCTTTGCACAAATTAACCAATGACATTCCCGTTTAAAGATATCACAAGCAGATAAACAATTGGTACACAAATATGAAAACCAATGCCTAAAAGTGTTTGTCCAAGTTTTAATTATAATTCAATTTTCAGTTAGTTACCATAAAAATTGATAGAAAGGGAAAGAAAGAGAGAGATTTACTTGGGGATTAACATAATTCAGCGAAGCCTGATGAGCAAACTGCTGATAGATCAACACAAATGAGAAAGAAATAATGATCAAAATTCATTCCACGATAACAAATTAACTTCAATATAAGAAACTTGGAAGGAAGCCCCAAAGTGACTCTAAAGCAGGATCATATTATATGGTCGTACCTGTGCATTTTGGCCATGCAGAGCTCCAACTGTGTCTCTTTTAGAAGATGCATCCCCAACCCTAGCAGATCCCTTGGTATCACCCTGTCATAATTCAAATTTGCTTCCTAACTTTATGAGAACAAGAAAGAAAAGCTGTACAAACCAAATAATAATTATAAAAAAAATCAATAAGAGAAAGGTTCAGTT
This sequence comes from Swietenia macrophylla, assembly GCA_032401905.1. NCBI lineage: Eukaryota > Viridiplantae > Streptophyta > Magnoliopsida > Sapindales > Meliaceae > Swietenia > Swietenia macrophylla. The sequence goes on from CP135571.1 coordinate 5,550,978, forward strand.
ACCTCCATCTGTTCAATGTGATTGTCCGAAGAAAATAATCCCCAAAAGGAAACACAAATAATCATCAGAAACTTACAGGGATCACACTTGTCAATTAAATGAATAACAAGACAAATCACAAGTTAATGCTGCATTTGGTTACTATAAATAATGAAAGAAGCACGGTAAGAACAGAAAATGAGCTTTTACATCACAAAATTTTAATCATTTTAACCCAAGCACAATACAGGTTCTCCTTCAATGACTTGATAAGTGATTGTTTACTACAAGCAAAAGAACAAAATTTTTAATTTTCCCTCATTCCCTTAATTTTCTCCTTATCCACGAATTCAACACTAAAAGTGCTCAATGTTACCTATAACTCAGGAAATTAAAAGAAAACAGGCATTAACCAAGGCAAAGAAAGCAAAGGAGCAGTCAGAAGTGAAGAAAACTTTACCTCCCTATACCGCATGAGGTATGCCTTAAGTGGCTCAATGTAGTCTTCAAAACCCAGTGTTGCCATTGCCCAGAGCAAATCATCCCCATTAATTGTCTTCCTCTTCTCCTTCTGACATTTATCACTTGCCCTACAAGACAAACAATTCCCCAAAACATTTTCAAGAAACATCATCCAATTTCCAGCAAGAGCTACAACTTACAACACAAATGCTCATATTTCTAAAACCAATGATTCACTATCAGAAACTACAAAACCCACATCCCAAAGACACCAAAAGACATTTCCACAAAACAAAAGCCAGCTTCCATAAACAACAATCATAATTCACTAGAAAAATTGTTCCCCAGCAGCAATACCATAAAATTAAATCCCATTTTCAACAAACACAATCCAATTTTTCAGTAACACAGCAACAATTTACAACATAAACGCCTCATGTTTCTAAAACCACCGATTCACTATCAAAAATGAATTCCACAAAACAAAAGCCGGCTTTCAAAGGCAACAATCAAAATTCAGTAGAAAAATCGTTCATGAGCAACAACACCATTCAGGATCCATAAAATAAAATTCCAGTTATTAAAATCAACACCTTTATCTCACCAAACAAAAGCCAAATTTTGAAAACAATAATCAAATTTGACAAAACAAATTCCTCGTTTCAAGAAATACAATTCCCAATCAATAAAGCAAAATCCCACTTTCCAAAGTGACACATTCCACTAAACTACGACATAATTTGCCCAAACATCCATCACATTCACAGAACAATTAAATCAGAATCCAGCTACATATTTTCCAAACACCAATTCACAAATTACAATCCAGCTAACAAGAAACAAAACAAATTTTGCGGCAACAAAACTCATCCATTATTTCTCAAAACACCAAACATATTTCAATTCAACAAACAAACAAAACTCAGCTTTCAAAAAAAGGAAAAAAAAACAACAACAAAATGACAATTATCAAAGAGAAAAAAGTTCCCAAAAACAGAAAACAGACTTAACAATTAAGAAAATATGTTTATTTTCATACTCGCTGGTAATGAAGCTGATAAACTCAGAGACGCATTCCTGTACAGTATCCTTGGCGTCCTTGGCAATCTTGCCATTAGCAGGCAAGGCCTTCTTCATGATCCTACTTATGTTTGCTATTGGCAAATACCTATCCTGCTCTCTTACTCCCGAGCGCGGGCTCTGCTCTCCCCCACTATCGTGGCTCCCTCCCGCCGGACTCGTTGGTGCATCTGCCATCTCACCAAATCCCTGAATCGCACATAAATCAATTCATCCCGTAACGTATTAATCGACAATGTTGAAAACAAAACCCTAGATTAAACATGTATCATGTATTTACACATCATATATACCCGGGATGCATGCATACATACATACATACATACATACATACATGAAGATAAATACACTTATACTACAAAATGCAAATCAAATACAACAATGAACACATCAGAGCAACTGACTCCTCGATCTTTCCGCCATAGCATGCAGACATACATAACATCTACATATGCAAACATACACATACATGTACATACGATCGCATAAAAAATATCTTAAAAAATAAAATTAAATTAAAATCCGAAGCTTCAGACAGATATATACTCGTATAAATTATGCTTACGAATGAATGAATGAGATAGATAGAGAGAGGGAGAGTACCAGCGTTTTGTATTTGGCGCGCAAGTTGGAGAAGGAGAGGTGGCTGATTGGTGCGATTGTTATAATTTGATTATTCAAAATCAAAATTAATTAAATTATAAATAAACAAACTTAGGTTGCAAGGAAGGAAGAAATCTGACGACGGGGAAGAAGGAAAGAGGAGGAAGACTGTGACGATCAGAACGACAGAGTGAATTATGGATCAGAGCCGTTGGCTTTGGCTGATTGGTTGAAGGAGTGGTCCCAGATTTTTATAGAAGATGGCCCACAAACGTTTCTTGTGCCTTTTTACTGGAAAGAGAGAGAGAGACAAAGATGAAGTGACCAATCAGTATCGACCTAAACAAAAACGTGACTGGCCACGTTTTCGCATGCTAGACCGCGTGATTTGTCTGCTTGATTCATTTTCACTTTCCGTTTATTAATAATATGGGCCCGGCCCATCCGATTATTGTTGGGCTTTTCTGTTATTTTTGAAAAACAATTAAAAACAATTTATTTTAATTTATTTCACAGTCACCAGCAAGAATAGAGAGTAGGCAGGCAGGGGACAGGCCCCTGCCTAATATTTTGTACTGTCCCCCTTCAAATTGACAGGTTCATGTCTAATAATGGCTAAATCAATATCCCTACTTTTGCATTAAGTGAAGTGAAGCTCCTAGTCCAAATTTTCGAAGAACAGGAATGGACTCCCATTTTTAACAAAGATTGAAGAATTATGATGCAAATCTTTTTGAAGAATTTCTATGCAGAAATTGTATGATGAAATTGGTAACGTAAATTAGAAAGCATTAAACGTTGAACTGATAACGTGTTTATGAATTATGTACATGATATTGATATTGACCCAGTATTTTGTAAAATTAATAGAAAGTAATAAAAATGAAGTCATTTTATTTATTAGGCAAGTGATATGGTGTTTTACCTAGACCTAAAAAAGAAGAGAGGTTGTGGTTTGAGATAGGCTACTTTAGGTTTGGTTGAGCTTAGTCTATTAGCTCAATGAATGACAAGCAATAAATAAAGCTCAATTCAATTAATCAATGATCTTGAACTATTATGTATTTCAAATAATGCATTGAATTAAGGAACCCTAGAGTTACTTTAATGAATAGTTTGTGCAATCCCCTGGCTAGTGATTCAACAAAAGCTGCTAAGGCTATGTTTGAGATTGAGATACTATAACTTTTAATCTAGGATGGTTGTGGAACTACAAAGGGTATACATGAAAAGAAGAGTTTAATCATAAGGTGGATGTATTCACCATGCATCCAAGTATATTTGCGCCATTTTAACCACCAAAAGCTTTAGCAAATGAAGATATTCCCAACCTTAAAGAGTCATGGCAGTCTGTCAACTGTTTAAGGTAAAACCTGTGAACTCTTCGGATTCAATGGAATGATACGATTTTCCTCTACTCTTCTCGTGTAGATCAAAACAAACACAAGCCAGTCAACTGTTTAACGTATAACCTTCCACCCCTGCTATCGCCATGACCTCCTCCTCCTTTAACACCACCCAAGAATATTAAAAGAGAAAAGAAGGAAGACAAAGTCGAGATATGATGTTATTCATTCTCTTTCCTCATATTTGGTGAGGAATTAGGACCAGGGAAGAAAGGTAAATGGTATATGATAGCAATCCATAGTTAACATTTTTCCTTTGGATTCCCAACTTGATTAGTCCTCGTATATGCAACAGTTTCACGTTAGTATAGTGTAACAGATGGTGCAACGAAAAAAAAAAGTATATATTTTACCTGGATTGTTTTCGTGATCATCCCAGGACCTTCCTGTTATCCAATACAAGAAATGTTGAAAAACGGAACAGGGGAAGTAGTTGAAAGTGTACAATTACTTGTTCAGTCAGCAAAAAAACTTAAAAATTTGTGCACCTCAAACAGTTTCTCCTTCCATGCAATGTCCTTCCAACCCTCCGATGCCTTCAATTCGCAAGTTCTTGGAACTTGAATTGACTCCACATGCTGCAGAATTCTCAAGCTATCTGCAAAAATATTTTTACTTACAATCCAATCACAGAAAAGTATTCAATTCAGCAACAGTAAGTACCTTCATGCCAGAACCTGGCTTGATTGCTCATAAGCAATAAAGTTTACAGGCAACAGAAATTGGGAAGCTAAACAGGCGATTCTTTCTCTGGGAAACAAGATGAAAAAAACTAAAAGATTTACTTCTAATGAATGCATCTTCCCAAAGTTCAAGCAGCGACCATGATGGTGGTACTTCGCATACTGGGATTCCATTGCTTAATTATACTCTGCACAGGATGAAAATTTTGAAATCAAACATATTCTAAGGACAAGCAATTTACTTATTTATTTTAGTTTACTTGTTTATTTTAGATCATTTCATTTAATATCCAAATATAGTTAGCACTCAGTAAGAACCGAATTTCAGGCATGCAATCAAACACAACGAAAAAAAAAAAACCCTAGCCTAACATTAAGTTTTCAGACATCCAACTGCAAAAGAAAAGAAAAAGAACCAGTTCACTCACTTTGGGGGAATTAAATAACTCTATATGAAGCATTTTTTTAACAATGTGAATACACCACCTACAAAAAAATTTACTCCCAAAGAAACCATTTCTACCTCACAAAATGATTTACATGATATAGATTCCATTGAATAAAAAGTATAAAAACAACAGAGAGTAACAATAGTTCTGACTAAAACACATCTCCACCAACTCACAAAAACTATCAAACCAGCATAATCTTAAATACTGCCAAGAATATGCATGCTCAATAACTAGTTGGCATATATCCCCTGGAAGAACACCATCACATATAGGAGCTGTTTGCATTTCAAAATTATGGCTAGTATGGCTAATTTTTATAAGTTTGCATGCATTTGTCTTCAGCTCCTAAGTAGATATTTCATAAAACTACTTAGTTTGAAATTTATGGTGCATAGGGAAATACAATAAGATGGTGATGACTCATTCTGACATTTAGATATGGCCTGTGCCAAGTTGAATTTCTGCTTCACTTATCATTTGATGCTTGCAAAAGCATTTGTGATTTGTAATTTGAAAGAGACAATTATTGTCTGTGGTACATGGCTAAGAACCACACAAAAAAAAAAAAAAAAAAAATTGAATAAAACCAAAACTAGACTCCAAGACCTTGTATATAGAAAACATCCTTTTTATTTAATAAGCTTAGCAACCTGTAGCACTCAAACAATATTTCAATTTTGAAACACTATTCATACTAAGCAACAATGAGTAATTTGATAGCAACTGTGGTAAAATGGATCCAAATCACATTGACAAATTCCCTCTTTGGTAAGCTTGGAAGAGAATCAGATGTCAACTTCAGCCTATTGTACAGGGTAAAGCACTCTGGGATCTCCTAATTAAACAGGGCACTTTAATTTTATCGTGGTTTAACGGGAAGACTTTGAAATAAAGATTTGCTGGTGAGCATAAGGCTGCTCAATCAGTCTAGTTGGCATCAAATATTTGTTGCTGAATGTCTAATTACTGGTGTAATTTGCAAAGCAGTGTCATATATGAACATCAGGACGTCTATTAAAAAGTAGACTTCTCAATATTCTTGGATGGTTCCCAACACCACAGCCAAAGACTGGCTTTGCAGTGACATTTATAACATACACAATTACACACCTTACACAAACACAAAAAAGTTTGTAGTTGAGCCTTCTAACAGTTGATCACCGACATATGACAGCAAAAGCTTTGTCACTGAAGGTCGCCTCAGTTTCTCAAAAGGCTTCCTGAGCCTGCATAAGATCCAGTTAACAATAACTAATACTGAAAATTATGACAAAGATGAATCAAAATTGAATTTAGAACCTAAAATCACTCTTTTTCACAACTTAATAAAACGATCTATCACAACTCTACTAAACTTGATGCAACAAGGTTCAAAGAATTCAAAAAGCACAAACTCCTACTAAAATTACCCAATCAGAATACTTTGCCTCTGCAACGTCCCTTCCATGATCCACCACTTCCAAGCATGCCCAATTTCCTCTAACACCAAACACAGAAGGCACATACGCACTAAAATGCATGCAAATATTAAAAAAAAAAAAAACCTCCAAATATCTTCACTACCCACATTATCAATTCTACTCAATTTCCTGAAGTCTCCACTACCAAGAACTGTAACTGCCAACTCTTCTCCGTCCCTTCTCTCTTTCAATGCAATGGGCAACACTTCATTCATTGAATCATTAACTAAAGACTTCATCATTAATTCCCACATTGATGATGGCGGTGATGATATTGGTTTTAGCAATGATGGCATTTCCTGTGTTGATGTAAACAACAGATGTGGGCTTGAATTGTGTAGGATTCTTTTTGCAAGCCTTCGCAAATGCCGTTCCCAGAATATGATGCATGAACCATTGTTGTGAGTGCGTGTGGTGTTGTATGCACCTGAGACCTATCAGAATTCAGTTTTAGAATACTAAAGCTGCTTTTATAGAAACTGGTTTTAGCAAAAACTTTTTTTCCTGCAAAAGCAACTAAAAACAAACTGCTTCTAGTAAAGTGGTTTTGTCTATTTCAGCTAAACTTAACGAAACAAACACAGAAATTCTTGAATTTAAGACTCCTTTTGTTTGTTTATTGCATCCGTTTGGTAGAATCGCAATAACTTGAAACTAAAATTATGGGATTTGAAAGAACTTCTATTCTCTAACGAGTTCTCTATTTGCCTGAAGAAAAATTCAGACATCATCTTTGTTGAAAGAAAAAACATGTTTTGCAGAAAGCGCACCTGGATGGTCTTGAAGGAAATGATACAGATGGAGTATCAGGCGAGGATGATACGACCCCGTTGCGGAACAAGATGCTGGGACTCGTCATTTTGCTTTGTCCAGCGAAAGAAGGATACACTGCAGCGAAAACTCGGAACATTGTCGCTCGATTTTCTCAGGCGAGTACTGAAGTTGGTGGGGTTGGTCTACTTGAAATTCCATCTCGATGGACCCAATTCTTACCCTCATATTCTGGTCGAGCCTGGCCCATTTAAGAACCAATGACAACACATTTTCGAATCAATAATTCATCAGGATTTTATTTATTTTTAATTTTTTTTATTTTATATATACATGGATTAATAAGAAGCTGTTGAATAATTATATTACCATTAGGAATTGTAAATTTTTGTCTAAAAAATTTGAAATCATGCAACAAACGTGGCAAATATTAATTGAAAATCAAGCGAAAATGCAAGTAACAAATCAGAAACAACTCAAACCAAAAATATGGTACTATATTTGACCACGTTACCTTTTAAACCCTAATACAGAAACTCTTACACTTCTTCCATTTCTGCATCAAAAATGACGTCTCCTCGAAACAACACTATCCTCCTCTCACAGACAGTCACCAATTACACCGGTTCATTTCTATATAAACCCACAAATTATTTCACCAACAATCATCAATGGCTTCTTCTCCTGCTGCTGCTGCTGCTGCTGCTCGTTTTACAGTGACTGATGAGCAGTTCAAAATGTTTCACAACATTGACCGCATTTTATTCACCCGGCTCGCTCACAATCTCCGCCGCAGCCCCGTCGAGTCCATGCACGTCATCGCCTTTTGGATTTGGCTTGAACGTACGGGACAGGGTCGAGAATTGGTGAACAACATGATAACGTGGCCGGATACTCTAATCGCAGCGCTGGCCGACGAGGCTGTTTCGTTATTAACTTGCATTGAGAGAGATGAGTTTCCTTTGTGGTTGGAAAATATCGACGTTCCTGTAACTCAAAGCATGATCCAAAAGAGGGTTTCCGTGAACTTTTTCCATGAAAATCGGCTCAGTATTCTTCATGGGGTTACAAGAATTGTCAATGAAGTCTGCACCAGAGCTTTCCAAGATATTTTGACACAGTATGCAAAGGAAAATAAGACGATCTCTGACGGAAACAATGAGAATTTATTAGGAGAAACTGAAACTATGAAGCAACTAGTTAGTCATTGTGGTCCAGTTATTACAAGTCCAGTTGTTATGTCGCAGAATTCTTCTCAATATTTTCAGGGTTTTGATCCATATGTCGTTTCATTTCGGGGAAATCAAGATGTTCTGAGCAATGAAATTGGTGAGATGTTGAGCCATTTACGAATAAGTAACAGTACTAACTCTGAGCAGGAAATGGAAGTAATTATACCCCCAGATGAGAGGACAATTTTCTTGACATTTTCTAAAGGGTACCCCATTTCAGAAACTGAAATCAGAGACTTCTTCACCAGGTACAAATTACGTACATTTTCCAATTCTGTCTCTCTATTTATATTTTTATCCTATGTTATTAATTAACGAGGTAATTCTATAATCAGAAAATTCGGAGAGTGCATCGAAGCAATTTACATGCAAGAAGTCTCAGCTACGGATCAGCCATTGTATGCACGTCTTGTTGTGTATTCTGCGTCTTCCATGGACGTAGTACTCGAAGGTAAGAGCAAAGCAAAGTTCTCCATTAATGGAAAGCATGTTTGGGCCCGAAAATATGTGCGTAAAGTAAACAGAATATCGCCACCACGGCCGTCGCCATCGCTCCTTCATCACAACCAGTACCTGTGGCGCCAAGATTAACTAGAAGTTTAAGAATTTTGTGTTGGGTTGAATTTACAGGGATTCTATAACAATCGTCATTATAGGTGACTTTATCTTTTTTCATTACATTCTGTGATGATATATGATGCTAATATATAGATATATATATATATATATATAAGTGGATTAATTGACTTAATCATGGAGAACAAATCTGTAGACCTTTGAACCAAATCTGTGATGGATGTGCTCAGATAGAATCCAACCCCAACTAGCGATGAAATCGTAGCCGTTGTTTAACAATAATAAAACTCTTGAAACGCTTCTCCAACCCCTAAAATTGCTGGTGGTAGCACAGGCTGACATGGTCACCACCATTCCAGGTTGGGCAGTGAGCTGATGCATGAATAATCGTCTTCCCTGGCCAATTCCGATATGTTGGAGTGGTGTCAAAGACCGACGCGTGAGATTACGCCACTTGGGAAGTAGAAAGCGATCGTTGAACAAGATTGAGATGAAAGTGGCTAATAGGTTGAAGACAATGAATGATCCAGCTGGGATTTTGAAATTTGACCCTAAATGTCTGTCCATAGTTAGGGCTTGTAGGATTGTTAAGCTGCGAAAGTATACCTTAGTTGTGCTTAAGAAAATGGCCGAAGACCAAAGTTGAGGTCTTCTAATTCTACAACCTTACACAACTTCATTGATTTTGATTTTGTATATGAGTCGTCAGATTGTTTGTTACCATCAATCTTCAATGCGAAACCACGAAGTAGTCGTAGTAGTGGTTAGTTGTATATTTGACAACCCAGAGTAATTATCCTGGTATTCAAATGCTCCCTTCAACATTCTTTTCTGGACTGAAGCCAAGGCAATGGCTATTTTCTAAGGCAATGCTTGTTTTAAAGAATGAAAAAAAATAAAGGAAGAAAAAAGAACAGTTTTTCATTGTTTGTATCATAAAATCATTAATATAATAGAATTTATTACTTTTAATCAGACAAAATATCTCTTGCTTCTAAACTTATTGGTGTTTATTAATAAATTAAAAATTTTAATTATTTTTTACTTTTACTTTTGATTTTAAATGTATTTTTTAAAAAATTTTTATTATTATTATTATTATTATTATAAACATTTAATAAATATATTTTGTTAATATTTTTAAATATAAATACATCTTATATTAATTAATTATTTTTATTTGAATAAAAAATACTTTTTTATTGAAATATTTCATGCATATTGTAATTAAAAAAATTAATAAACTTCAAATTTTATTTTTAAATATAAAGTTTATCGAATCCTATAAATTTAGTAAATAATTTAGTAATAAATAATTAAACTTATACTGTACAAATATATTTGTTGGTTAAAAAAAATTTTACATTTAAAACGCATCTTTGATTTTTCTTTTAATTCATAGATATAATTACATATGAATTTTCAAAAATAAATTAATTTTGAGCACATTCTAAACTTGACATTTATATAATTGTCTTTAATTAATTTATTAAAAGCATATTCAATTTTTAGTACTATTTATAAATTACAGTAAGCACGATGATATTATTTCTTTATTTTATTTGATAATCAATTTGTTTTTAAAAGTTTTAAAAATAAAAATATAATTACGTTAATAATTTTTTTATATAATAAAAATTAAAATTATCAAATATATATGACTAATTATATGAATTATAATAAATATAATGTTATAAAATAAAATTATATATAAATATATATACAAAACATATAAAAAAATATTTGTGATCAGAATGATGACAAAAACAATAGCAACATGTATATTAAAAAATGTTAAATACATGATATGTATGTTAACCAAGTCAGAGCTCAAATACAATAAAACATGTATATTTATTATAAATAAATATCAAATAATTATATATAATTGATTATGAAATATCTTGAGAAATTAAGATGATATCCCTCAAACAGGAAATCTCTTTTCCTGGCATACTTTAATGTATTCTGCTCCTTGTTTATATATATGATAGTTGAAATGTTAATTATACAGGTATAGAGTTTAAAGGCAAAGGATACTAACTATTTGGGAAAGAATATTGTCGCATATGAAAAGGCAAAGATGATGGTGATGCAGCATATGATCATCTGGGCAATTAGGCATCCTCTTTTTCTGAATGGTGGTAAGAATAAAGCTACAAAGAAATGGTAGTCAAAATTTAGATGAATATTCATTATTGCTTTGTTAATTCAGTCCTTTCAAAGCGAGAGAATTTGTTCAGAAAGTGACAGCCTCTTGTTATTCCTTGTCAAACTCTATCATACCCCACACCATTGGAATAACGCCATCAATCTAATTCAAAGTGTGGGCCATCCATAAGACTGGCTAAAAAAATAGTTCAATCACATTCTTGTACTTTAAAACAAACGTGACCTGGGCTAAGAATACAGGGTACCGGAGAACTGTTTTCTCTAGGGCACTTTGGAGGAGAAATGTGCATTATAACTCTTAACGATACAGGTAGATAGATAACATATTGAAAGAACATGGAGACAAAAAGGAAAGACCAAATTCAAATATTTTTCTATATGACAATAGATTATCAACAAAACTTCAATTTAACCTAACCATCCACCAATATCTTAACTATTCACACGAAATAATAAAATGGACCTCTTTGATTTGATGATTTGTCAAGTAGCAGCAGCAAAACTAATATGCACTTATTCTGGAATTCCCTGTTTTGTGCTAATGCAAGGAACTAGCTGTCTGATGGAAAATATCATAAAGAGAGATGAGAATTTCAACAGCTATCAATATGATGATGAGCCATTCCAAGAAATCTGATTTCCGATTTTGAAGAATTTCCTGAAGAAACCGAATATTGTGCTGGAAAGACAAAACCAAAATGTCACAAGTCACAAAACCTGACTTCAGCTGGAAGGCAAGTGATTCCCTAGTATTGATCATAACAGGGAGTTGATAAAAGTTTCCAACAAAGAAAAAGACCATACCTCTACAAACTTCAACTTGAAATCTAGACTTGCAAATCTTTGTGCTACTTCAAATTCATCTCTTAGATATTCCCATATTTGTGCATATTTAGCATCCTTCCAGGCAATGTCTGATCTGCGAAACCAACAAAATTCATTTTCTTTACCTGTATTTCACATAATATAGCAAATGAACAATAAACCACCCTTACTTCTCAAGAAGTTTCGTCAGGAAACTAAGGTGCCCATTTTGAACCTTATAAACTTTGGGTCAGTTGTCCTTGTTAATGATATAGGTAGTTCCTTGGGCTCAAGTTTAACTTGTACGAACAAAGCTCTGCAGTGTGCTCTAATGCTTTATAAAGCTCGTGAAGAAATATAGAAAATCAAGATGATCTGTTTGATGTGTGATACTCTTCTAATTCTTGTGTGGGACACCAAAGAACCATAGGTGTTCTCTGTTTCTTCCAAAATATAAAACCCTAGGTAAGGTACCTAGGCTTTCCTGTGCTTACATTCTCTTTTTCCTCTACTTAAAATTTCTGTTCATATATTTTTCTGCATGTTGCAACTTGGAGTCAGTTTTGCTTTCACATCTATTTTCTTTTATTGGATATAGTTCTAGTGTATTCTAAGCAATGAAGTTTAAGCTTCAAAAATCAGCATTGTACAACAACAAACACTATATTTATTGCTTAAATTTTCTACTTTTCAAGTGCTTCATTTTATGAATTGAGATCCAATATAACATATGCTGATAAATATTTCTTTCCTATTATTGCTCATTAAAATTACAAAAACTACAACTACAGGTTAACCACATTAATAATCTATCACAAACCATATATTTATCTCATCAAATTAAAAACCACATAAACAACCAATATAGTTAGAATTATAACTGAATATTCCTACAAGATAGCTTGTATATATATAGTTAGAATTATAACTGAATATTCCTTCAAGATAGCTTGTATAATCCTTACCTCTCAAAAAGACCAAGCTTAAGAATCACATCACCGAGATTAGAATTTGCCTTTCCCACAAGTTGAAAAAGTTTTTTGCTCTCCATGGTAAATGTTCCAGTTTTCTCCATCTCGCGGTTTATGTCAGTGAATTCTGCAACCATTCCATCAACCTAAGAGAAGCAAAAATTTCTGAGCAGTGTCATCAAATAAATTCAACCATGTAGATACTTCTAAGATCATATGGTACATACCTGGCGTATGTAGTAGTCAAGAGCAATACTTTGACCTAGTACACTGCCAATTACACGAATTCCATCAATGTTCAAGAACTGTAACATGATGTGATCCAATCCCCCTACCATCCATGTATCCATGGTTGGCCTCTCTATCACCTCATACTCTGTAGTTTATAAAGCATCGTCAAGTGCATTTGAACTATTTTTTATTAATATTTAAGTTCAAATAAACACTCATAACATCTGACATCTCTTGCAACTAATTTGAGGAAAAAATAAGTCTAACTATCATCAACTGCAGATGATAAACAACGAAAATGTGCAGACCAGTGTAAACAAACTCACTGGGGTTATACAACCCTGACATCTTTTCGTTACATCCAAAACCAAAAGTGACGCACTACCATCCTAACATGGTTTCACAGATATCACATGACTGATGATTCTTTTGAGGTTCATATCAATGTTTTAGTTTGAGGTTCCACTGGTCTGGAAAAAAGTTTTATTGATTTACCTACTCCTTAACAACAATGAATTCATTTTTGCTTGAGCAACAAAATAACTTTCTTCAATTGACAACAACTTTCTTAATTAAGATACCATATATGGAAGATATGTCGACTTTTATGTTATCAAATGACCAATGGCAATATGTGAGTGAACCAGTGACTGCAACTGAGGAAGTAAAAGCTCACCATCCTTTCTCATTTCCGGAAGTAAACCCGATGCGTGTCTTTCTACAATTTTTAGATACCCATCAACCTCGTGTTCACGAACATTAAACAAGACAATGGACCCATACTGAAAAACTATCATGAAGCCACAATCACTTCCACTAATGGAAGCAGCTTTACCCTGAGAAAAGAAACTTAACACCCCCTTTAGTAATAAATACAACTACTCTCTACAATATTTAGCAAAACACAGAATATCTTGCTAAAGTTTTGGAATCAGAATATTGAAATGCTTGGACACTAGTACCAATACTGGGAGGGAAAAGCACATTGTGCACAAATTACTCCGCATCAAAGAAAATTCCAGCCTACCAAAATCCATAAATTATCATTTCTACAAAGAACACAAAAATAGACAATTTCAAATTGAACACATATGCAAAAAATGAAATAAAATAAAATAAAATTCACAATTCTTTTATACAATCTAACTCATAACATAACACTCAGCTTATATGCTAACAAGTAAGCCAGGTGAGAAATGCATTTACACATGTTAGCAACAAATTCAAAAAAAAAAATCTTAAGAATTGATTATTATAGCCTTATCAAATAAAACTAATGCATGAACTTACACTGGAATTGATAAGAGTGCCAAATTTCAAAACAACATAATTAGTCATACGGGACGTTGGTGGGATAAAATTCCGTTTGTTCTGTTCGACCAAGCTCCTCAAATTCACACTACACCAAAATATAACCGCAAAAATTAGATACACATATATAATTCAAACAATGCAAGTTTATAGCAGAGTTATAGATTTTGAATTTAGTGTTTTAGGTTCACTTAATTTATAAACAATCTACGCCATTTCTGCAGCATTCCGATATTATTTACTTCAACATTGAAAACCCATCTCCACAATTTCTCAACATACAAAACAAAAGCAAACTCAAACCTTGTGGAGAAATAATAAGCTCTAACAGGAATCGACGTCCTAGTATTCTCCTCCAAGCTCCCGTTAGCGCCGATTCCAACTTCAGAACACGAAACGGCTTTGTTCCAGTCAACCGCCGCGTGGGGCTCGGCTGAGGAAGCCGAATTAATGCATCTAGCAACAAACGAACCACTAAAATCCAAATTGAAGGTTCTTTCATTGAGAATCGAAGAAGAATAAGACTGCAAGTTTCTCGTTTGAACAGTCACTGTTTTGCCAAGGGACAAAGTACGCGACCGGAGATGGATGTGGCGGTGGTACTGCGACAGCCGCGGTGGCGGTTTTGGAATATTGGAGAAGATTGTTCGGACGGGTTGCGCGCGCATGGTCCGAAGGAAGGCTTCCAAGCTACGCCACATTTTGTCTTTCCTCGTACGGGTCTGTCAGCCTTTCTGGGGTCAGACGGTGGCTCAGTTTTGAAGATCGACTGTTAAGTTGCCGCTTAACGGTTGAATAAAGAATATCTAAACACACCCCGATTTGGGGAGGCGGAGACGGAGAAGAGTATTGGGGCCGGTCAACATAGATACCTTCTATCTAGCCCCTTCTCTTATCTTATCACACCCATTATCTAAGGTTTGGTTCAAATAGAAACTTCTTTGCGTATATGAATAAGTTGTGGGGGGTGCCAACAGCATCATTCAATACGTAAAATTTTGTCCATCTGTGTCTGTTTGGGCTTAATGGGAAAGTGGGCCACACTTGTTAAATTATTAATTAATTTTTTAAATATTTGTCTTTAAGATTATTATTATTATGATTATTATTTTGCCTTAGAAATGGAGGGTTAAAATAGGAAGTGTGATTGGGTGTGCAATTTTATGAATGTCAGAAAATATCTGCAATATTTTATGATTTTAATTAATGTGACCTAATTTTTACTATTTGAGGGGCCTCTGAAGTTGTTAGGTGTGTTAGAGTTGTGATGCTTGTGGGGTGGGGTGGGGTGGGGTTTGGTGGGGGGTCCAAGTCCAGGCTATTACTGATTTCATTTCTCTTGAGGCTTCCATTTAATAATGGGATGCAATTCACTTTTTATGATTTGGCTCGTTAAAAAACAATTAAAAAGTCTTATAAATATGCCAACTCTATTATAGGATTGAATTTTCAATCAAACAAAGGAGGATATTATGTTGATTAATTTATATATTTTTGTTAAAAAAAATATCATAATTTTAAAATAAAAAAATATTATAAAAAATAATGATAAAAATAAAATATAATAACGATAGATTACAAAAAATTTATTATTTATATTCTAAATCATGTTATACGTATAAATTTAAATTTAAGTATAAATTTATTTATATTTTAATTAATATGAGTTGACAAGTAATTATTAATGTTTTATTTAATTATTTATAGTAATTTTATAATAATATTAATATTATTATTATTATTACTATTATTTAACCCTAATATTAAATACTAACTTTTAACTACTACATTATTAAAACATGCAATAGTTATGAATAAAAAAGTCATTAAATGGATGTGTAAATGTAACTCAATCTAAAAGGATACCTTGGAGAGATGACTAGCATTTTATTAATTTTGGCTCTTATCTCAGTGCATGCACCTTCTGTGGTCACAAAATATGAAGACATCAATTGAATTATCACTTCAGAGCAATACACAGCCTCGCAATTTCTCCCATGTTTTTGCTGAAAACGAAACTTCAAATGTCTCTACTATCAACGCATGAAGGACCACTTACTTCACCATTAAACAAATTAGTAAACTTGTTTGTAAGTAATCTAGATTGAATCTTCAAAAGGGTTTGCTTGCAAGGATAATCACTTAATTTTAATAATCAATGAAGCTTAATACGGCAAATAGGCTATACCACAGTCATATAATTATATATGTTCCCAAGCATTGCAAGTTACAAACAATTTTTGCTTACGCTTTCGAATAATAAATACAAACTCTATGAGCTACACCGATTAATTGCCAAATTTGCCAACATTCTATTCTGTTCTGCCCATCTGATATTCCAAAGAGCAAGAATGGCTGCAGTGAACAGCACTGTGTCAAATGTTTAACTTTTGTAGTTGTAGTAGTTATGAGAGGAGTTGGTGGCTGCGGATGAGTTTTGGGTGGTTGCCAGAAACATGTTGCGGACAGGATTGTTTATCTGTTGTTGAAGTTGAATGCTGGATGGAGAAGCAGTACTGCTATTGGAAGGGGAGAATCCTGATGATGCTGCGTAAGAAAACACTGGCATTGGTGCAACATTGCCATTGCTGTGCACTTGCTGTGCACTTGCTGTGAATTGCGGCAAAGAAATGGTTTGGACCCTCTTCTCTTTGGCCCTTTCCTGATAATAAAATATTAATCAACATATAAATATATTATGTATGATCTTACAAATATAAATGATTGACATGGAAAAAACCTGCACACAGGAGGTATGGAAATGGAAAAGGAATACCTCGTAGCCTTGGAGAAAACCAGGATGTACGCTGGCTGATTTGTGAGAATGTTCGGGTGCCATTGGCAGAACATGACTGGGATGTAGTTGCAAACCCGAGGAGGCAAACGTAGAGCTATCAAGCTGTTAAATATCATAAGAGAAAAGAGATTGGTGATAAACACAGGCTGATACAAGCTAGCCACACTGTCATTGTAAAATCACCGAAGATTAAGCATTTTTGCATAGACAATTTTGCCGGTTTATTACCACTTGTCTTTCTCCATTGCGCAATTCACAAGCATCACAACGAAATTGGAAACTTCCCAGATTGTGATGATTTCCATTTGGAGTAACAGAAGGCTGAGAAATTCCAAGGCTCAAATCAAGATTGTGGCAGCTGCTGCCTGCATTTAAAGAATCAGAAAACCCTTCATGAATGTTAAGTTAAAAGCAGAAAATCAAGCAGGCATATGTACAACTAACAAACCATCAATGAACAAATACCTCCATTGTTAGAATCCAAAAACACCTCCCCTTCATAGGCACTTGGCTCGAAATTGGTCACAGCTTCTCTTCCATTATACTTGATTGCAGCTTTGTCATAGGCCCTGGATCCAGAAATTTGAGAATTTTAGACAAACCCATTTTCAAACTTAGAATTTCCTGAGTAAAATTGGTTTCTGATTGAAAGAATTCATGATCACAAGGACCTTGCAGCTTCTACTTCGTTGTCGAATAATCCAAGATAAATATACCTGCGAGCACCCATCATATATAATTTCAAAAGGAGATGCCTAACCGCTCATTCTCTCTACTAAAATTTTATCATGCTTTTAGTTTAGTTTCTAACAGAACAAATCCAGAGATTATAACACCATTGCATGCTAACTATTTTAATTAAAAGCATCTTAACAATAGATTTTATCTGAAGAAAATTAAGTTTATGTTAATTGGGTGATAAATTCTTACTTCTTTCGAAGGAGCTGTCCCATTCTAGCTTCCCATCTACCGCATTTGTGCAATGTTACACCCCTGTATTTTGAGCTTCCTCTTGCGAATCCAGTGCTTTGCCGACGGAGAACCAGCACAAATTCTTCCTTGGACAGATGGTTCATCTGCAGATCCATCAAGTGATCACAAGCAATCAATATGCATCACAAAATCCAGAATCCGACATGGAAATTATACTAGATAGGTTACTTTTTTATATTACCTGTTTCATTTCTTCTTCATAATCACTCAAATTAAAATTCAGATCAGCATCAACTCCCCGGAACTTAATCGCAGCCCGATCATATGCTCTGAATTCACACAACCCATATTTATAAATCATCACACAAATCACCCAGTTTTATCCCAAAACGAAAAAGAAAAATCACTCAGAGAAAATGATAAACAAGATTCACACCTTGCTGCAGCATGGGCAGTGTCAAATCCACCTGAAAAAGAAATTCAAAAGAAATAAATAAATCAACAATAATTTTGATCATCAAAATCTCACACAATAATTTTCATAAAATTAGTATTTTTAACAATTTAAATTTTAAAAGAAATTAGATACCCAAAAGATAATCTACTTACCTAAATACACTTGCTTCCCACAATCCCTGCACATAATTATAAATTTAACAAATTAATAAAGCAAGAGCAATGAAGATCATTACTGCAAAAATATAATAGTATTAATTTGGATGTATATTGTGAAGATGATGATCACCATATATGTGATTCCCATCTGCTTGTTCTTCGATAAAACGTGACTCCTCGATACTGAGAACTTCTCGACCTCGGTCCTCTCCTGCTTTTTCTCACTTCTTGTTGTTTTTGCTGCACAGCTTTCAGCTCTTGCTCCCCGCCGCCGCTCGGTTCGGCGAAAGATAAATTCAACCACTGAGGCGGCCTTGCTGTGGACCTCGTCGAAGCAAACTCCGCTTCTCCTTCTCCTCCGTTCTCTCTGGTCACCGGGAAAAGCTGCCGAGTGACAAGAGCTTGTGACAAGGAGGAGGAACTGTTGTTGTTGTTGACGATGCTATCATCATCTCCTGGCTGCTTTATTGGCCTTTTCTCCGCGATATCGTTTTTGTGTTTTTGCAATATGTCGAAAATAAACGGAGAGTTAACATTGTTTGAAGAGTTTTCATCTCCGGCATTGGCCGGAGCTTCTTCACAGTTGATGATGGATGAATTAGAAGTACCCGAATCTTCCATTTGCTTTCTCAACGGTTCTTGCTGCAGCAGCTTGTCATCTGTTACCATCACAATCATCTTCTTCTTCTCATCACAAACAGATGAGGATTCACAAGAAACAATATCAAGGTTGAGATCCAACATATCTCCTCCCCCGTCTGTATCAAAAACCTGTAAAAATTCAAGCGATGTTACGCAAACCCATTCGAGAGACTATGAATATCTAACGGTAGAAGAAGGAGGAGAGGTGATGAGAAAAAGGGAAAGTGTGAGGAGGAAACCTTAAAAAGAAGATGCAGCACTTGAAAAACGGCCGTCCGTCTGTCAGGTTGTGTGGACTAATGGAGAAAGAAAAATGGCCTGCGTGGATAGATAAAGAGACACGAGAGGAGAATATGAGAGAGAAAGAGAAAGAAGAGAAATGTAACTGGCGGTGCACTTGAAAGTTGAAAACTCAATGGGCTTAAAAGGTCAAGAGATGGAGACGTGTTTACGTGAAGGTTAGCTGCCATTGTTTTACCCTTTTCTCCTCTTTCTTCCTTTTTATGGTATGTTTAACAACATTTAATAATACGAGAAAGTCTCAAGGTAGGATGATTTGTCTCTTTTCAAAATAAGGTTAATTTATTTAATAATAAATAAATAATAAATTTTTCAAAAAAATTATTATATTAATTAAATAATAAATTTTTAAAATTTTTAAATTTATTATTAATAAATTAATTTAAATATTTTTGTTAAATGAATAATGTCATTACATTAATTAAACTAACGTGGTAGGATTATTTATTTTAAAATTTTTGTAATTAGTAATATTAATAATATTATTAAGATAATAATAATAATAATAATATGCTAAACTCGTAAGATTGTTATAACTAAATTTATAATTACTATTTGATCATTGAAGTAAAAAAATTCAATATTAGTGAGTGCACGATTAAGTTTGTTGTTAAAATTAATAATTGTATAATATAATTTTTTTTTTTGTATTAATATATTTACACAAATTATAGTGACAGTGTTATATTATTTATCTTTTTGTTTTTGTTAATTTTTAATTATTAACACATAATTTATGTAAAAATATTAGTATTCTTAGTGCGAAAAAAAAAAAAAAAAAAGGATGTTTGGTCATTTTTTAAAGTATTTATCTATTATAAATAAAAAAATAAAAAAAATGATTGAAAGTAATTATTTCTATCCAAATTATTGTACAAGGTTAATTTCTTTTTTTACTGTACACTGTAATTATCTCATGGACACAATTCACATTTTTAAACTTCAACGGTAAATAAATAAATTATTAACAATTAAAAAATTATTATACGTCCACGTTCGTCTTGCTGTTCCACGTGTCTTGCCGTAATAGGTAGAAAACAAATGGACGGAGATATCAAAGCCTAATCTACAAAATCATGCTGGACAACGTTGACTATACCATAATTAGAACTTTTCAATCTTTAAGTTAGGGCGGACCACCCTGTCATCGCGATCAGAATTGAAAATCACAAATTTACAATGAATTCCACGGTTGGGGCTGTTGCTCTCCGTGGACCCCTCCACGGAGAATCCAGATGTAGTCGAAAATGGCTAGTTGTATGATGGTTGTACGTGGTGATATTTCCTTAATTGAGCGAGCGAAGACGGGAAAAGGACTGAGAAACCGACGACGAACGTTTGTTCATACGGATTTTGTCCTGTACTTACAATTTATGACCGACGTGTTCCTGACGGTTCGCTAGGTAGGACTTGTTTGGGTGCAGTGCTCGGACGCAAAGACCTTTTTGGACGATGATCGAGTGTATCTCAAATTAATAATTACGAAATAAAATATATTATAAATTTTAATTGTAATTCAACTAATAAACAAGAAATTTTAATTTTTTATAAAAAAAATTTAATAAATATTCTAATCTTTTAATGGATCGTGAAAGGAATAAGAATCAAGAATGGCGAAGAAGTAATCATATTAATCAATTATTTATTGGAACAAAATCATTAAAAGAAGATGTTTGCAAAGGTACGAGCATCACATGCTAGAATTTCCCACGGGAAAGAAGAGAATCACGTGTTCGATATGCTAGGTGTCTCTTCTCTTGTTTGAAAAGGCACGAGTTGTGTCACCCTTGGACCACAAAACTGAAGATGTTAAATAACAACTTGGACACCTAGCTTGAAAGTACATCTTTACCCATTTAAAAGAAATTGGATACACCGGACCCAAATCAAAACTCAAACATCATTAATTTGCTTCCTTTGGCCAAAAATAAGACTGTTAATGATCTTAAAAATTGTCAAAGATAATATATAATTTTTTTTAATACTTGATAAATTTTACAATAAAATGTGCATGATTTAAATAAACAAAAATAAAATAAAATAAAATAAAAAAAAGCCTAAATTTGCTCGTATCCTCTTTTAAATAGATAATTAATTGTAATTTTTGATGAATTTTAATTGTTTTTAAAATAAAAAAATTTGAAAAATTCAAGACTAGGCTAGTGGCCTAGCTACAAACCGATCTTACTTGGTCAAAGTTGTTGAGAGAAAATAATGGAACAATCATAGAAGTAATTTGCATACTTTTGTAAGGGTGATATAGTAATATAACAACAAAGGCCAAGCCAACTACCATTTCAGTGGAGGGGAAAAAAGATAAATCATCAGATTAAAAAGATAGAAGAGAAGAGAGAGAAACCTTAATGGCGACAGAGAGTCTTGTCAGTTGTCAGGAACACACCAATCGACTAAACCCAGTCAATAAAAGGCGAATAAGCGCTTGGCTAAATCTGGGCCGTCCATTCTGCCACCACCACTAAATACCAAATTATGCTTGATTATAAATATTATTGGTTGGGTTAATAACATTTGGATCCTTAATCTTCTACATTTTCTCAAATATTGACATAGTTCTTACGTTTGTGTCAAAAAGGTCCTAAACCCATTGAACTGTCATGAATCTTTGAGTATTTTGCCCGCGTAACATTATAGGGTGATCTAGTCAATTTAATGTCAATTAAGGGATTATTTTGATATAAAAGTAACAAACCATATCTAGTATGAAAATGTTAAAAAAACCAAGGACTCAAAAGTGATTAGTCAATAATTAGTTGGAGAACCAGACAAGGAAGAAAACTCAAGAAGAAGAATCTTTCCATTTTATTTGGCCTTGAATTGCCTTTCCTTTCCTCTCCCACGTAGAACTTTTCCTCTTAGGGTTAATGAATCCTTGTACCTTAAAAAATATCTCCTTTATTGTATTCTCTCCCCCGCCCACACACCAATCCCCCACCACCACCAACCTCCCCGCTTCCTCCCCTATCAATTGTACTGGATGTTCATGAAATGAACAAATTAATTCACACCGCAATTTTGACCCCACTCTCTTTTTGAGAATTTACCATGTTGCCCATTAGTGGAGGAGCAATTGTTTTCTTTTTGTTTTTTTTTTTGGGCTGTTTGGATGTTTGAATGTGACATCCCTTAAATGTCTTGTATAGCACAAGTATTTTTAGTTTTTTTTTTATAAATTATTTATTACTTGTAAGTTTTACAATTATGGACTTTTATGTCCAAAACTGTATTATATATTTATAGTTGAACTTTGAAATGGGTGTAAATTTAAAGAGAGTGGTACGATTTTCAGCATGCCGGTTAGATAAAAAAAAAAATACATTATTAAATTGAACTGGATGGACAAAATAAATATTATATATATTTATTAAATAATAAAATAACAATATTTTATATAGACGTCCTTATTTTATGTGGAGAATTTGTTGTGTATTTATTTATTGGATGTTGAATTTCAACATTGCAAGGCAACAAAATAATACCATTTTATAATCGTTGCTTGTTTGGAAAATTATGACCAAAGAGGAGGATTAATATAACAATAGTGTCAACAAAATTTGACCAAAATTAGTACAAATATAAAATCTTAATTTGTGCCTAATTAAAAGATTTGATTATGATTAATGAAACTTAGCGATGAAGCTTTTTGCCCAAAATCCTTGTAGCCATATATAATTAGCTATCACATCAAACAAAAAGTGAAAAGTCACTTATGCCCATAATTAGCTATCACAACAAACAAAAGTTTAAAATATAGAATAAAGAAAAAGGTTGGTTGCTATTGCAAGTTGCTCCATACATACACGATTCTTTTATTAAATAAATAATTTAAATATAATTAATAAATTAATTATAAATAAATTAAAATAATATTAATTATAATTTTTTATTAATATTTTAAACAAACAAATAAATTTTAAATTTTAAATACGGATAAAATAATATTATTTATATTAAATTTTTAAAATTTAAATTTATTTATTTATTTTAAATTTATATCAAATAATTAATTATGATGGCCTGTGTTGTCACCCCGATCAATGACATTTTTATATTAAGAAATAATTAAATGCGATAATAATCAAAAGATGGGGTATATAATAATAATAATTATTATTATTAACTAATAAAATACTAAATTACTTCAAGTGGTAAAGAGTATGGGATAGGCAAGAGTTGTACTTGTCGGCAAGGGGTACGAGGTTTAAAAGGGCGTTGGGTGACGTGGACCCTTTCCCACCTTTCATACTGAAAGTCTTCGCGTCTACGCATTTCTCTTGCCACTCATTTTTACCTTATTTACTTAATTGTCCCCCATCCTTTCTTTTTTTTTTTTTTTGATTCACGTGCTCGCATTGGCCGGCGGGGCGCGTGTACGGTCGGATACTTTTTGCTGCTGGCCGATGGATGGTCGTATTTTTACAAATTAAAATTCCTAAATGCGTTAAAAATAATTAATTCTTTTTTAATTAGTAAATAAACTATCTCATAAAAGTAATTAACACGTGTGATTGGGTCGCTTAACGTGATTAATTAAATTAATTGTTACATGGGTTGCTGAATTAGTGAATTTTCAACCCAATCTTTTCCATGCTTTTGACATGATTAATTAAATTAATTGTATTGGGTTTAATTTGGAGATTTTTGGCATAACCTTGTCGTCTTAATCATTACCGGTTTATAAACAGAAATATATCAAACTCAGAGGTTTAAGCAAGTCAAAACAAGATCTTTGACTTTTGTAGCCACATAAATATTAAATAAATTGATTGTATTTTTATATTATCGAACGTAGTAGAAGATAGAATTTCTTGTCTTCTTCAACATTTGCTACCAACAACATTGAATGGAGAATCCTTTCTTTAGCAATTAGCAAGCAACACGTTCTTTGTTTGTGTATTGCATGGTTCCATGGGAATAAAACTTTGCTTGCCCTATCGAAGAAAGAAAGATAAAATTAATTGTAAATTATAAATTAGTACAATACAAAATTGGCATGAATCCCATGTATGAAAAAGATGAGCATAATGCCCTAAAGTGGTAGAGTGGGGTCTTCCAGCCTGTAATTATGCCCAAAATGGAATTCTTGAGGACCCACATGTTCTCGTTTTTGCCCACATATTGAACCATGAGACGTGCTTTCAATTAGTGATTTTTTTTAAGGTGTTTAGGGTCGCCCAACATTATGGAGAACCCAATTCTTAGCAACAAATTTGTGTTTCTTTGCCTTTTGTTTTGATGGGAAATAGTGTGTTTGTTTCGGTGTTTTTGCTTTTTGAGCCAAAAATGGTGTGGTGGAAGGTAAATATATCATGAAAATGGGTGTTTTTGTAATGGGAATATTTGGTTATATTAGTGACAATTGGTTGATTTTATAAGTGTTATCAAAGACCAAGTAAAAGAAGCATTATCCCTTTGAAAGGCTAGGTAACTTAGCCTTTCTAAGGTCTGAGGTTGGTTTGGTTGCCATTGTTAAGTATCCTACGCTTTCTCATTGGGGTTTAAAGTGACACCCTCTTTTTATCTTTTTGCATAGTACACGCAAGGCTTTAAACACTATTATTATTGATAACCAAGCAAGGGATTGCTGCTAAAGTCTTCAGTCCGCAGCCAAATCCAACAACTGTAGCTAATACCTCCAAGTCCATCCGTTTGGGCTTTCGCATAACCACTTCAACACTCTGTCACCCAAACAACAATGTGTTACTTCCGCCTCTACAGAAAGTCTTCCAACAAGCCCGTTTTCCTTCTATCAACAGATGCATTATTTTCAGGATGCACGCGACTACTGCCAAGTTTAGGAGTTTAAACTCTAATTACAGAACATATATTGCATATGTTACAAGGAGCATAAATAATTAGGTAACATGTTAATTTTAATAGATTTGTTATGAATATATGTGCTGAGTACCGATAAATTATTCTTGGCTGTGCAGGATGAGACAGTGAAGTGGCACTCTACCCCATTACAAGCGAGTTGTGAAGATACTGCTCCTTTATTTTTCTGTACTGATTCTCCCTAGTGTTGCTTCATGGGGACAAGTAATGAACATAATGACCAGATTTAGGAATCGTAAGATCATCAAGTGATTTGTTTCAAGAATAGAACATCAATCCCTTTCAATTTTAGTTTCATGTACACAATCATTGACTTAGCAGGGTCGTGACCACAGAAATTAACTATGGCTCCAATCGTGGCTTCAAAATGGGTTATGGATGAAAGAATCAATAGCCCTAGCATATAGTGCCTAATAAATAAACTCTATGCTGCTTCATTTGGCTTGTGACCACACTGCTTCATGTTTTGACATCTTTGCTTATTCATTTGACTTGATTACTGAATTCTGCCACGAGGTTGAGGCTTCTACATATCGTGAAAGAGCCTCCTTATCTGCTCGACATTTGCTGGCATCAGTGTGACTGGGCAGCGCTTATACTGTGACAATATAATCAACATTTTAGAAAATAGGTACGTAAGCTATCCAAATGAGGTAGGATAAATCTATCAAGGAGGGACTGTCAAGCTTGGTAAGTAAGTATAGAGATTGACAGAGACATCTATCCAGAATCTTGTAAGTAAATATTTGCCATCTAAACTTGCTTGTCAAGGTTCGGTTTTTAGCTTCAAAACAAAACTGGGCCTCAAGAAACCATGTGAAGACAAATATATGCCCAAAGATATGTATGCGATATGAACTTAGGATTTTTTCCCACTATATGTAAGCTAAAGTTTAAGAATTTTGGTTTTCTTGAATTCCCAAAAAGGAATTTTGAAGTACGATCTGAATAGATTTGCAGGAAAGATAGCTTCCAGTGACTAAGAAATTAATGTTTAAATTATTGATGGATCACAGGAGCCAATTTTATAGGGTGGTCAGAAAAATGTAAAAGGGTATAGAATTATAGACTATGCTTATGCCTTTCAATGTTATAAACAGAGACCAGCAAGTTTTTGGCTGAGAACATGAACTGGTAAGAGTAAAATTGTTGATTTTTAAAAATGTCCTTCAAAACAGTTCAATTTAATCAGTGAGTACTGCTTCTATTATGGAGTTGTTCTGTCAAGGAAAGAGATAATATGGTGTCATTAATCAAAAATAAGAGCTCATGGACCACAGATTTCACCTGAGAAATATACTTGAATATGCAAGCATAGCAGAAGACAAACCCTGAGACGGTAACTACAGATGGATTTGCACGCTTCTGTGTGCATAATGGGCAGACTGTTCTATCAGGTGGTAGTGGAATGCCATCTTTGGCGACCTGCTTAAAATAAAAATTTAAAATTAATTAGGATATATGAAACCAATTAGCTGAAAGTTTTAAGTTAATAACAGTCATAATTTGTATCACAGCAACAAATCCTTGACTCTTCACTATTAAAATGAACCATTAGTCCTGCACATTGGACTACATATTTAGCTCATAAATAATTTTCTGTTTCTTTAAGGCAAATTTAAAATTAATTAGGATATATGAAACCAATTAGCTGAAAGTTTTAAGTTAATAACAGTCATAATTTGTATCACAGCAAAAAATCCTTGACTCTTCACTATTAAAATGAACCATTAGTCCTACACATTGGACTACATATTTAGCTCATAAATAATTTTCTGTTTCTTTAAGGCAGATTATTCCGTCCATTCAACATTGTGAACTAGTCACGGGGATGACAATGACAATGATAATATACGTGACAGATTGAGAGTAAGATGATAAAATCAAAGACTGAGAACGCATTTTTCACCTTTGGCGGTGGAGGTGGTGGAGGCGGCGGATACACAGTTGGGGCGGACATTCTCTCCTCAGCAGACTGGTACCACCACTCCATCATCTGAGTAATTCGCATTAATTAAAATGAAACAGATTTAGAAAGGAAAATGCACATTAAAAGCAAGAATTAGAAAATACAAATAGTACAAGAATTCAAAAACTGTCCAGTTGCGTGGGCTACGAATCTCGTTTCCAGAAACTGAAGCCCTTTCACAGATGACAACCACTTTATACAGGACAAAACATCATATGCAGGAAAATCACACTCACTTTAAAGAAGAACACAGCGGCAATCAAGCCAGTCTGTGCATAGTCGAGCACTGCATACATACAGCGAAGCAATGCTCCTTGTAATGCCTGTAAGCATTTATTGATGGTACATCAATATGCTATAATCTCAAAATAATTTTTCAGGTTTATGAGACTATTCAGTGTGGTAGAGCAGTTTTATGTAGTGACACCAGCCAAATAAAAATACTGAAATTATACCTTCAACCACGGAGGACCATGAAGTCTCTCACGTTCACGGCTTCGTATCTTGGATATTCTAGACGAATTATCCATCTACCTTGACATCAAAAAGTCAAGCAGAAAGTACTGAGATATCCATTAAAAAAACAGAGAAAAATATAAAGATGTTGAACATAGAATTTTGGAAAGCTACAAGCCCATAACCATGATAAACAATGAATTAATATACAGGTCATGGAAAGAAGATCCAGAGAGTTGTGTATAGGTTCACAATTTTCCTGAGATAATATAAGAATACTGATGGCTGAATATTTCTAATAACAATTCTAGCTACAGTTACCAGCTCTTGCCCTGTAGCTCGACAAACATGAATTCCAAGTGCATGCAATCCAACAGAATAAAACCCAGTAGCATCGAGCAGATATAAGAGCTGATAAGTGAACGATAATCCTGTAGTTAAAAAAATTCACATTAGAATAGAGATTCTAATTGAGATTAAACACAAAATTTGCAAAGACAGCTAGAAGATCAGCACATTCAAGCAAATATTGTGATAAAGACTGGGTTTGTACTTAACCTCACTCAGAAATTACAATGTCTCGGAATCTAAAGCTACAGTAAAATTCAGAGCATTAAAGTTGATTCACATCTATATAAACAGAAATGATCCTGCTAATTTGAAGGAGAATTTGGATGAATTTTACACAGTTTAGAAGCCAAAGGTTGTACTTAACATAATTCCTGATAAACAATAAATAGACAATTTACAAATAGTTATGCGATAACTTGGTACAGGTAGTATGGTAGTTTATTCACGCAGCTTAAATTTTAAAGAACATTCAATAATTGCACACTATAACCAAGTGCTACTAGAACTCTCCATATCCATGGAGAAGTCGGAGTTTAAAAATTCCTTCCTCATGTGAAGGCACTATTTTTGATTCTTTTTTAAGTTTTTAAGCTTATATATTGGGAACCAAAAGAAATAAGTAGACCATAAATAAATAAAAATTAAATGATGGCTTCTTGAGTGATATTTATTACATTACAACAAAAAGCACGACCAATCTCCTGTAATTTAATTAAAATTAGTCATATCACCTTTTAACCTAACTTTACTTAGGTTATAGACCTCCCAACAACATGCTTAAGTTTTCTAATGATCAGCATGGTTACCAGTAAAGACATGTAACGAGAACTTAAAGTTGCACGTACCTTCACAGCTAGCATGTACCCATGGATAGCAAGCAAATATTGCTGTCTGAATTTTCTTCGCCAAACGTGTTCTAACAGTGGTTTCTGCACCTGTAGTTCCTCTTGAAACAAGAGAGTGGCCCTCTCCATCAAAATAGTCTACCTCATCAAATCTTTCATCACCGGGTCCCCATAAACTTGCTTGTAGCCTGGCTTCCCTTTCTTTGTTATAGACTGAATGCAGTTTTGACTTAAAATATGGCAACACAACCTAAACAGAAAAAGAAATCCATAAATCAAACTCCTTCACCTAGCCATGCCTTTAAGGGAAGAAATTATTGATTAAAATGCCAATTGTTTGAAGCTATAAATCCACTTGGAGATACACAGGTTCAATTATTAAGAATACAATAGGAGTGGGTATTCAAAGACCTCCCATGAACCCAGATAGAATTCATTGTTGCGATCAATCAAAATACAAGCGTATATATCTTAAAAGCTGATGAAGCAGATTATAATACCATAAATACAACTGATAGAACTCTTTGGTGCTTTTCTAATCCAGAATGATGAATCCCATCACCAGATTTCATTCGGCTATCATCCTTTTTTGCTCTTATTGTCACTGCTCTCCTTCGCAAACCATACAGCGATTCAGAAAAAGAGGCATCTGAAGAATCATGTCAGTCAAAATATTAAGAATTAACAAGCTAATAACCAACTGCAAAAGAATCAAACAGCATGCTCAGAATAGTAGAGATCATGGACGTTGAAAATCATCGGTTACAGACCAACATGCATAGGGATGATAAGTAAAGAATGGAAATTAATAGCGTAACTAGGAGTTTATTAGTGTTTATGTTGACTTGCTATCAAATTGCAACAACAGTTTTGCATGTTCATGGAATGACCACAAGATGGACTTTGAGACTTTGTTAAAGCATAAAATAATTTCTGTGTAATGATAACACAGTTATGGCTGAGAAAGAAACTCACATATATGGTCACAAACCAAAACATTTAAAAAAAAGAAAAAAGACTTTTAATCGTCAACTTCATCAATGAAGCAATATATTACTCTAAATGAAAACTGGAGCAATAAATTTCATCAATTTCACATCATAAAGAGCAAAAAAGAATAAACCTGTATTTCGTAAACTATGGGTTTCAAGAACCATCATAAGCAGAGCAAAGAACTCATCTTCGTAGTCTAAAACCTTATGAAGAAACGGTCTTCTTAATGCCAAAACCTGCCATCTCACACATAATACCATGTATTTAATAAGTTTAATTAAAAACAACAACAAAGTTTAAAACAAGTACAAAGCACTTTGGTCTGTTTAATAGTGTCAGCACATTTGAGAAACTTCAGACAGTGTATATAATTAAAATGGAGCTAAACATTAAGACTACAGTAATAGAATGTGATGTAAGGCAAGTGAATTATCAAGTAAATAATCACAAATTCTATAGTGCGTACCATCCTAAGACATAATTTCAGTCAAAAGTGATTAATTTAAAGCTTTTGGAAGCAAATTGCTAGATTTTCCCACCAAAAGTACTTTTGAAACGATCAAACACAGCAACAATAACTCCCCATCCATTATCATAATTACCCCAGTTTATTTATCGAAAATTAAGCAGATTTGAGTAACTTCAATGAGTGGAGTCATCAAACTCTAAGGTTTTAGATAGATTCGTTAATTTAACGTGTCGAAAGAAAATCCACGGTTCGAGGAAGCAAAAACTTGCCCAATTTTCTCCAACAGAAACACTGCAGACGATCATTAAGCAATTACAAGTTCACATCCCAACTTAAAACATTAAAACTCACTGGGTCTGCATTGTTTTTCACAAGAAATCAAACAAAACCCTAAATTTCTAAAACAGAAAACACATGTATTCGCTGAATGAATATGTACAGCTTACGCCAATAGAGTAAGTAAGAGCGCCTCGGAGACTGGCGGGGAGCTGCTGAGCAGCCGCCATCTCGAAAAACGTGGGTCGCGTTCCCTGACCTCCCACCTGAAACAACATCTTCTTCTTCTTTCAAATTTTCTTTTCTGGGTTGTTGTTTTGAGTTATGCTGCAGTCTCTCAGACAAGCCTGCGCGTGCTCTGTAATCATCAAGTATTTTGTTATTGTCCAAAATGGTGTTTCTGGCCTGTGTATATCTATTATTAATAAATTTAGATTATTAGGTTCTTTTTCAATTTTTAACATTTTTTAAATGGTTCACAGCAGAATTATATTTTAGTTCCTCATCGAATTAAATATTTTTAATTTATTTTAAACAAATAATAATTAAGTTTAAACAATATTTTGACAGTCGGATTTTGCTTATATAATTCCAGACAAATAAGATTAGAATTTCCATTCTAAATATTTCTCTTC